>CAUYPK010001312.1:0-7500 GCA_963574355.1 Loris lydekkerianus
AGATACAGCCAATGTGGTACCATGCCACTGGCCCGACCCTGTCACTCACCTCTTCCCCCGCCTTCTTTCCCTGCCCCTTCTCCACAATAAAAAAAAAAAAAAAAAAAAAAAAAAAAATACACAACTGGGACCTGAAAAAACTAAAATGGTTCTGCCCACCCAGCACCACGGAACAAAAAGCAACCAGCCCCCGCGCGGCCCCCCCCCCCCCCCTCTTCATAAAATATTCTCTCAGGCCAATTTCTTCAAGAATTTTCCCTGCACTTTCTTCTAGTATTTTTATAGTTTCATATCTTACGTTTAAATCTTTAATCCAGTGAGAGTCTATCTTAGTTATTGGTGAATGGTGTGGGTCCAGTTTCAGTCTTCTACAGGTTGCCAGCCAGTTCACCCAGCACCATTTGTTAAATAGGGAATTTTTTCCCCACTGAATGTTTTTAACTGGCTTGTCAAAGATTAAATAACGGTAAGTAGCTGGATTCATCTCTTGGTTCTCTATTCTCTTCCATACATCTACCTCTCTGTTTTTGTGCCAGTACCATGCAGTTTTGATCACTATCGATTTATAATATAGTCTGAGATCTGGTAGCGTGATTCCTCCTGCTTTGTTTTTATTTCTGAGTAATGTCTTGGCTATTTATGGTTTTTTCTGATTCCATATAAAATGAAGTATTATTTTTTTGAGATCTTTTAAAGTAAGACAGTGGAGCTTTAATAGGGATTGCATTAAAACTGTATATTGCTTTGGATAGTATGGACATTTTAACAATGTTGATTCTTCCCAGCCATGAGCATGGTATTTTTTTCCATTTGTTAACATCTTCAGCTATTTCTTCTCTTAGAGTTTCATAGTTCTCTTTAGAGAGATTTTTCACATCCTTTGTAAGGTAAACTGTCAGATGTTTCATCTTCTTTGGCACTACTTTGAACGGAATAGTGTCCTTGACTATTTTTTCAGCTTGACTATTGTTGGTATATATAAAGGTTACAGATTTATGAGTGTTGATTTTGTAACCTGAGACACTGCTGTATTCCTTGATCACTTCTAACAGTTTTATAGTAGAATCCTGGTGTTTTCCATATGTACAGTCATATCATCTGCGAAGAATGAAAGTTTGGTCTCTTCTGACCCTACATGGATACCCTTGATCACCTTTTCTTCCCTAATTTCTGTGGCGAAGACTTCCATTACAATGTTAAAAAGCAGTGGAGATAGTGGGCAACCTTGCCTGGTTCCTGATCTGAGTGGAAATGATTTCAATTTAACTCCATTCAATATGATAATGGTTGTGGGTTTGCTGTAGATGGCCTCTATTAGTTTAAGAAATGTCCCTTCTTTTTTTTTTTTTTTTTCAGTGTTTGGCCGGGGCTGGGTTTGAACCTACCACCTCCGGTATATGGGGCCAGCGCCCTACTCCTTTGAGCTACAGGCGCCACCCTGAAATGTCCCTTCTATACCAATTTTCTTACGTTTTCTGATCATGAAAAGATGATGGATATTATCAAAAGCTTTTTCTGCATCAATTGAGAGAATCATATGGTTTTTGTTTTTTAATTTTTTTATGTGATGAATTATATTTATAGATTTATGTATATTGAACCAGTCTTGAGACCCTGGGATAAACCCACTTGCTCATGCTGTATAATTTGTTTGATATGTTGCTGGATTCTGTTTGTTAGGATCTTGTTGAATATTTTTACATCAGTATTTATTAGTGGTCTATAATTTTATTGGTCTATAATTTTCTTGTTGGGTCTTTTCCTGGTTTGGGGAATCAAGGTGATGTTTGCTTCATAGAATGTGTTGGGTAGTATTTCTTTTTTTTCTATATTTTGTAACAGGTTGAGTAACATAGGTACTAGTTCCTCTTTAAAGGTTTGGTAGAATTCTGATGTGAAGCTGTCTGGTCCCAGGTTTTTCTTTTTAGGGAGATTTTGTATAGTTGATGCTATTTCAGAACTTGGTATAGGCCTGTTCAACATTTCCACTTCATTCTGGCTAAGTCTTGGAAGGTGGTGTGCTTCCAAGTATTGGTAAATTTCCTTCAGATTTTCATATTTTTGAGAATAAAGTTTTTTGTAATAGTCATTAACAATATTTTGAATTTCTAAGGAGTCTGTTATTATTTCGTGTTTACTATTTCTGATTGATGAAATTAGAGATTTTACTCTTTTTTTTCCTGGTTAGGTTAGCCAAAGGTTTATTTTATTCACCTTCTCAAAAACCCAACTTTTTGATATATTGATCTGTTGTATAATTCTTTTGATTTTAATTTCATTTAATTCTGCTCTAATTTTGGTTATTTCTTTTCTTCTGCTGGGTTTGTGATTGGGATGTTCTTCTTTTTCCAGTTGCTTGAGATGTCCCATTAAGTTGTTAACTTCCTCTCTTTTCATTCTCTTGAGGAAGGCTTGCAGTGCTATAAATTTCCCTCTTAGGACTGACTTTGTGGTGTCCCAGAGGTTCTGATAATTTGTGTCTTCATTATCGTTTTGTTCCAACAATTTGGTAATTTCCTTCTTAATGTTGTCTATGACCCAGCTGTCATTCAGCATACGATTATTTAGCTTCCATGTTTTTGTATGAGTATGCATATGCCTGTTGTTACTGAGTTCAACTTTTATTCCATGAGGGTCCAAGATGATGCAAGAAATAATTTCTATTGTTTTAAATTTCCTGAGGTTAGACTAGTGAACCTAAGATGTGATTTTAGAGTATGTTCCATGGGCTGATGAGAAGAATGTGTATTCAGTTTTGTTAGGATGAAATGTTCTGTAGATGTCTGTTAAATTCCAATGTTTGTATGGTTAAGTTTAAGTCTAAAATTTCTTTGCTTAGCTTTTTGTTGGAGGATCTATCCAATACTGCCCAAAGGAATGTTAAAATCTTGGACTATTATGGAGCTGGAGGAAATTAAGTTGCTCATGTCTGTTAGAGTCTCTCTTATAATTTGAAGCGCATTCTGGTTAGGTGCATAAATGTTAATAATTGAAATCTCATCATGTTGAGTGTTGCCTTTAACAAATATGAAGTGACCATCCTTATCTTTCCTTTCTTTTGTTGGTTTAAAACCTATTGTATCTGTAAATAAAATGGCAACATCTGCTTTTTTCTGATTTCCATTTGATTAGGTGGGTTTTATATAATATGTACATATATTTATTGCAGAGCATTTTCAGAAAATCATGTCACTGTATTTTTATTTTTCTCTTTTTAACATTTATTCCCTTTTTTCTTTAAAATTTGTTTCTAATTTTTCTTGTTAAAAAGCAAATGTTTGTCATATAAACCTGTGGGTCTAGGGCTGACTTTTGATACATTGCAGCGAGGGATCTCTTTTATAAAGAAATTTTGTACTTATTGTTTCACTTTAGTTTTAAACTTGATTGATCAATTGATTGATTGATTGAAACAGAGCCTCGCCTGTTGCTCCAACTAGGGTTTAGTGTCATCATGAAAGCTCACTAAAACTTCGAAGTCCTGGGTGCAAGTGATCTTCCTGCCTCAGCCTCCAGAGTAGCTTGCAAGTGCAGTTGTATACCTCTGTATTTAAATATTTAATACTTAAAAAAAACATTTTGTAGAGACAGGGTCTCGCTACGTTGTTGCTCAGACTTGTCTTGATCTCCTGGCCTCTAACAGGCCTCCTGTCTGGGTCTCCCTAAGTGTTAGAATTATAGGCAAGGGCTGGAGCACACTGGCTCACCAGTGCTTTGGAATTAAATCGGTTGGTCTTCATTCGTAAGACTATTATAGTAGGAACTGGTGAGGAATTTTAGACACCAGTCACTACATGGAGCTTGTTGCGGCTTCTTGCCCTGTTAGATGGCCCCTGGTGTAGTCACGAGGAATTGTCTTCTCATGTGTTGTGTCTTGTATTTTTCCATTTTTTCAAGCTCTATTAGAGTTTGTAAAGTGGTATTCTTATGGAGGAGATCTCTCCTTTTGTGTTAACAGATTTACATGCTAGGATTTGACTTTTCAGGAACATTATATAGAGTAAATAAGAAGATTTGACTTAGGATTGTCTTTTATATCTGCGTAATGCCAGTACATTGCTTTGTACATTATACGGGCTCAGTAAATATTAATTTTCATAAATTATTGAACTCGAAAATTAATTTAATTAAATCCAGTTAAGCTTTTATTTAGCTAGGTACTATATTAAGTGAAGAAAGTAAAAATATTGCTGGGGAAGTTGCTGGGAGAGGAATTTCCCTGGGAACTAGAAGACAGTCTCCCACACATAAACTTTTTTTTTTTTGTTTTAGAGACAGAGTCTCACTTTATCATCTTTGGTAGAGTGACGTGGCATTACACAGCTCACAGGAACCTCCACCTCCTGGACTTAGGTGATTCTCTTGTCTCAGCCTCCTGAGTAGCTGGGACTACAGGCGCCCACCACAACGCCAGACTATTTTTTTCTTACAGTTTGGTCGGGACTGGGTTTGAACCCGCCACCCTTGGTATATGGGGCTGGCACCCTACTCACTGAGCTACAGGCGCCACCCAACTTTTTTTTTTAACCATGGAGGTGGTAGGTTACCAGAAGAAACATGGAGGTAGTGAGGCTGAAAGAAAGAACACTTTACTTCTGGTAGGGATGGAGAAGGGCATGTAGAATGGGTGTTCATCTGGTCATGAGATCTGATGTGATCTTTTCAGAATGAGGAGGGTGAGAAGGAGACTGCCTTTATTCTAGTTCTCTCAATGAAAGACAAAGTAGGTTTACTGTCAGGCATTGATACCATAGGGACTTTCGAATATATGTTACTTTTATAACTAGATTTATTGTTTTTCCTAGTTCCCATTCTCACTGTGTTTTCATGCCTTCTTCCTTAAGAATTGCCTGAGGTTTCATCGATTGAGGAGGAAGTGGAAGAAACAGAGTCTTGGGCGAAGCCGCTCATCCACCTTTGGCAGACGAGGTCCCCTAACTTTGTGGCTGAACAAGAGTATAATGCAGTTGTGGCGAAGATGGAGCCATACTGTGCCATCTGCACTCTGCTCATGCCATACTACAAGGTAATGGGGGTGCTATCCATGTCCCTCTCGCCCTCACTGTACTGTGTGACTGCCCACCCACAAGGCTACCTGTGAATCATCACAGGCTCAGTGTACCCATAGAGGGGAGGAAGATAGCAGAATAACAAACTCTTTCTTGGAATTTTATTGTTTGTTTGTTTCTTTGATTATCAGGTCCAGGCGAAGTCCCAAACCACCACCTCCGGTGTGCAAGGCTGGTGCTCTAACTACTGACCTATGGTGGCCAGCTAACAATTTCTAAGTCCTCCTTTAAAGATACTTTTCTGATAGTACTTTATATTTTTTAATATCTTGTATAAAGAGAGGACATGAGAGGTCTCTGTTTTTTGTTTGAAAAATAATCACTCTCAAATAACATAAATGTTAGCTTTGGGCCCACATGTTAAATGTGTCTCTTTACCTTCCCATGTGAAACATATCAAAGTTGCAGCCAGGACTCAATAAAAATGCAATCGTCTGAGTGACCCTAATCATGCAGGCATGCTTGGTGCCTGATAAAATTATTCTATGTATGTTATGCCAATAACATCTCACCTCATGAAGGGACGCATTTTTTGGCGCTAACACAAATGAGGTGAATCATCGGGATATACTAATGGTAGCATGATGTGGTCCATTTTAAGTTACAATATACATTATCATGAACATTGTATTTGGGGTAAGATTATCATTTAATAGAATCAGAAATATTTTATTCAAGATTACATCTGTCTTAGAGTTCCGTGTCAAAGTAAACTCTATCACATTCAGAAATTTCAGAGCAAAAAAATGTGAGAGGGCCCTATTTTCATACATTTGTTAATAGAGAAAATATTTTACTCACTTTCTGTTTTTGAATTTTCCACTGGTGAGTGACCAACATTATTTGTGTTTTTCTTTGGTCACTACATTTCTGTGTTAAATTGTGTATTGATTTTTATTTCTACATCATTATCTGCCTATATATTTCCCAATAATTAATACAAGTTCAACTGAAATTTTAAGATTTGGGGAAATTTATCAATATAAAATTCTTAAGGCAATTACAGTTTCAAATAAATACTGAACATATTTCTCATATTTTGGTGAGAGATGATTAGTTATTTATGCATTATCCTTTCTTAGTGGCACATGGTAGATTATTTCTTCTGCTGTTTTCAAACTCTGTGGTGAGGCAGAAGCCTTTGAAGTCTTTCTTAATTCTGTTGTACAGACTAAATGTGTGGTCTTCGAACCAGTGTAAGCAGGTAAGATTCTTTCGTCAATGAAACCAGGTTCGTTAGCCTAGTAGAAACACAGAAGAAAAAAAAAATTCATCAGAAGAATTGATGTTTTCTGTGAATAATTTCTGGGAAAATTCAGTTTTAGTTGGTCTTTGTTTTCTTATCTGAGCAGCCATGGTGAATGTAATCTCGTTCTTACACAGTAGCTTCCGGATGGACATCTGAGGAGCAGCATTGTTAAAAAGCTAGTATTTGGGTCAAGGAGTAACAGGAAGAAATGTAGTTGCAAGTTAGTGGCTACAGCCAGGTGTCTGTGGATTTGAATCACCAGAACGAATTACGGGCACTTTTCCATGTTTTCCCCTCATTTGGAAATGTTGTGGTTTTTTTTTCAGCCAGATAGCAGCAACGAAGAAAATGATGCTAGATGGGAGACCAAATTAGATGAAGTGGTTACGCCAGGAGAAAAGACCAAGCCCCTCATTCCAGAGATGTGTTTTATTTATAGTGAAGAAAATATAGAATATTCTCCACCCAGCGCTTTGCTAGAAGAGGATGGAACTAGTCTTCTGATTTCTTGTGCAAAATGCTGTGTTCGGGTTCATGCAAGTAAATGAATCTATAATCCATGGTGCTTTTCAGTGTTTCACGGTCTTTGTTTCTCACTTCTGTGTGGCCTGTCACATCTGTTGCACGTAGCTGTTGCCATTCTTCCTGGTCAGAACATTCTTTCTTACACTTCTGCAAAAAGCATGAGTAGGTGTAATCATCCTTTCTTCCTCTAGATTCATGCACCAATGGTGAAGAGCACATTGGTTTTCTTATTTTCTTGAGGGTTCATATTTTGAAATGTTTTGAATGAGTGGAGGACTAGAAATTTTATTTCTGCCCATTCATGAATTATCAATACTCTTTATAGTACTGTGTATTTGTTACCAGTAAGACTTACACTCTCATGTTTTCTAGGGCTGATATGAAGCATGTCAACCAAAAGTATTTTGAGGTAGAATTGTTTATGTTTTATTCTAAGCAGTGGATTTATAACAGTATGATAGGCAGATGTCTCAATTTTATTATTTCAATCCTGAGATATGAAATATTTTATTAAAGATGCAGGAGACCTAATGCATGGATCCATCCTATTGTTTTATAGGTTGTTATGGTATTCCTTCTCATGAGATCTGTGATGGATGGCTCTGTGCCCGGTGTAAAAGAAATGCATGGACAGCAGTAAGTGGCTTATTTTAGAAT
>CAUYPK010001313.1:0-35255 GCA_963574355.1 Loris lydekkerianus
GAGGGTACAATAAGCCAGGTTACACTGATTGCATTTGTTAGGTAAAGTCCCTCTTGCAATCATGTCTTGCCCCCAGAAGATTCCCTTTAAAAGCAGGATTAAACTAAACATTTGTGTGTTTCTTAAGAAAAAGAGGAAGACATTTTTCCAAGTCTTTTGATCTTGAGTATATTTTTAGGCAATGATTAAAAGAAGCAAATGTAAATCTCAGGACTCTAAGTAGAGAGTTTATATCTGGGGAAACAAGTTTTCTTCGAGATCCTACATGCTTATATAGTGGTAAGGAATGATATGCATTCCTACTGCGGTTGCTAACATTGTAATTAATTAGCTCTGTCTGAAATTGGAGTCCCAGCATAAAAGTATACAGTATAGGCTATCTTCCTTTAGTATACTTGGGGTTTAATCAAGTCAGATTAAGCCCTTATTTTGTTGCTAGACATTTTGTTTGCCACTGTCATTTACTCATGGGGACCATGTGAGGTTGAATATGGTCACTACAGAATATTGTCAATTGGTCATATTCTAAGGATATTAGGACTCAGCAGAAAGAATTTTGAAGTAGGTTTTTAATTAAGAATTGAAAATTTTATAACCTACAAGTTTTTATTCTCCTACTGACTCTGATTTTCTAAAGTAAAGAACAATGAAGTTGATGTTTGAAAAATACAGCAGCCTTATTTTTGCAATTTGGAAATTACTATGATACTTAGAAATCTCTATGTCCTACATAAACACAAAATGATTTACTGCAACAATTGTATTAATAGGAGCTTTAATTTAAATTCTATTTTCACAATCATTTTCAAAAAGAAGATAGTCCCCCCCACCAAAAAAAAAAAAAAACTATCTGGGCATTTAAGTATACCATTTCTTAAAATATGACCAGACATCTATGAGATATATTTTAATAATTGTCTTTTGGTTAAAAGAAAACTTGATGCTTTAATTGGCTTTGCAACATTTTTAATTACACTTAAGACGTCTTAGCAAGAACACATATCTTTGCATTTATAGAGAAGCTTATGTACTAAATTATGTTTAATTTAGTATTCAAAAAGTTTATATAGTAAATTAAGCTTAATTTCCTGTATAACATTGAATACAGTATTATTAATATGTACACATGGTGCTCGTGAACTTGGGCGGGAAGTCTTTTTTTCAGTGCCACCGTAGCTTGTCTGACATTTTATGAGGTTGTTCTTAAAAAATAGAGGAAATAAAAGACTTAAAGGAGTGTATCTTTTCTCTTCATCTTGAATGCAGATGCAATACATCACTTTTTGTAATGTATTCTTTCCTAAGTATAAGTGTCATGATGATATAAAGTTTAAAAAATAACTTTTTGCTTAAAATGAAGGTCTGTTTCTGATTCTAAAGTAAGTATATATGTACATTGTAAAAAAATATAGTTATAAAAAGCTTTAAAAATAAAAATATGCTATTAATATAGTGCCTCAAAATAACCAGTGTTAGGGCTTTAAGAAGTATTTTATTCTCAATTTGTATATGTTTATATATTGTATATATTCATAGTTGAGTACATACTTACATACAGATCTAAAACGTTATAAACTGTAAGCATTTTCTCACTTAGTAAAAAGTTTTTTAAGCATCATTTTTAACAGCTGTCTTATATTTCCATTTAGATGCAACACAATTTAACAGTTTCTCTATTTCTGAACATTTAAGTAGTGCCTTTCCCATGATGAGTTGATAATCTTTCTACTCAGGGCCAGAGAGGATGAACATTTCTAAGATGTATTACTTATGGCTCCAGAAAAGTAAGAACAGATTAGAATCCCCTCTACCCAGAACTATGCAATTACTTGCCTTCATTGAGCATTATAAATAAAGAAACCCTTTGCTACATTCAGAGTTAAAATTGCTAGTTCTTTCTTAATTACTTTTCTTAGGTTGCTAGGGATGGTGAGAATCATTTTTTCTATTTATTTATAGTGTATCTACTTCGATGTGTTTGTTCAGACTCTTTCCCAAATAACGTTCTTCATGTAAATATTTAAACTAGAAATGAATACTTTTTAGTATTGACTTTATAAAACAGTAATTTAAAAGGTAGACCATTGTGAGTGGTAATAGAACTTGTTAGGACAATGGTGAAACAATAGGCCAGACCCCAAACGTTAGCTCAAACAGGCTGTGAAAATTTTAAGATAGGTACATATCTGAGGAAATCTTAGTTATTTTATAGTCTAATCATACTGTCATATAAAATTTTAGCAAGCATAATCTGGTGTTTAAATTGACTTAAATAATTTATGACACATTCATAAATAATGAGTTTAGGAATTAGTAACAGGCTCTGTGTGTGTGTATTTGTGTATAAGTAAAATGGTAGTGAAGAAAACAGCTGGGTTATCTTGTGTGAACTGCCACTAACTTTCTATGTAATCTTTGGTAAATCATTCCCAGTGATTCTCAATTGTTTTGTGTGTAAAAGAAAGTTGGATTTTTAAGATTTTTTTTCCATTGTTAAAAACCTGAGTTTTTTGCTTAGATTGTTAAGCCTATCATCCTTAAAATGCTTTTTATATTTGATAGTAATGTTGGCATCAATTAATAAGTGGTCATAAAATAGTAAGCATGGCTACTATTTATTTATCGATGTCATATATCTCATATCCCCTCTCCACTCCTCACAATGACCTTGGCAGAGCTGATATTATTATTACCGTGTTCTTGGTGGGGAAACTGCAGGACATAAGAAACCCCATTGGGGTGGAGTAGAGAAGTTAGAATTTGAACCCGTGACTCTGAACAGCTCTGGTCCTTGCACTCTGCCACTTACCTTTTTCTTAAACAAATATGACTTATTTAATGTTTCTCAACAGCAGCATCCTGGACTTTTAGGATAGGTAATTTTTATTGTCAGGGAGCATCTTGTACATCATAGTGTGTTTACCAGTATCCCCAGCTTACCTCCACAGCCAGAAGTATCTCCAGGTATCGCCAGATGTCCTGGGGGAGTTCCTAGGAGTGTCAGCAAAACTGGCCCCATTTGAGGACCATGAGCTGAGTAACAACGTCAGTCATCAGTGAACCGAGGACAAATGTGATTAGTTTCTCTGACAAATGGGAGATGGCGTGAGGTCATTTTAAGGGGCAAGATAGAATTGACCAAGTAGAACCCCAGCGAAATATTTTATTCTTTCTTTTATTTATTTTTAATTTATTTTTAATTTTAATTTAATTTTTGTTAAATCATAACTGTATACATTTATGAGGTATAATGTGATGATTTGCTATACAATGTGGAATGCTTAAATCAAACTGATTAACATAGCCATCCCCTCACTTATTTTTGTGGTAAAACATTTATAATTTACTCTTAGTTATTTTGAAGTATACCCTCACATTAGGGGGGATCCGCCAAATGCCCTCCCTCCTCCCACCATCACCCTCCCACTTCCTTCTCCTTCCCCCCCCCTTTGCCTCCTCTCCTCTCCTATTTGCTAGACTGTATTTGTTATTTATCATTCGTATGAATGTGTGTATATATATTGGTTTCATAATAGTATTGAGTACATTGGATCCTTTTTTTCCCTACTCTTTCATTCAATAACACTTGTGGTAAATTGATTAATCTTTCTACTTATTTGCAGGATGCAAGGCATACCACCAACAACCTGATGGACATTAGTTATTTCAATAAAAAATATCCCTTGAGGGCTTGCTATGTGCCAGGCATTTCTAATTACTGGCTGGAACAGTGAATGAAATGGTCTCGTAGGAGAAACAGATATTAGACAAGTAATTTTAGTTCACTCCCATTTATCTTCCTAATAATTTTTTAAAGACCATTGTTAGAAGTACAATCCGATGTGCTTATTATGTTTCACACTCACACACACAGCTTGTTACACACACTGGAATTTGCCCCAGTAAGTGGGAATAAGTAAATAGAGTTAACCAGGAAATTCGTGTTCTTCTGCCAGTTTCAAAAAGATATTTTGGCTCTAATTTTCAAAACGAACACTTAATTGTGTGCTAGTTTCACTTCAGAACTTATTATATTTATCTACTGTTTAATATTTTAATACTCTTACCATTTTCTGTTCTGAAACCTGGCTGTATATACAGGGTATCCATAACGTTTGTGTGCAATTTACTATGTTCAACTATTTTAAATTGCACATGAACTTTATGTCCACTCTGTGTATGTGTGTGTGTGTGTAAGCTTATAAGACCGTACATGAACATTCAATATGAAGTTTTCAACTACAGGAAAAAAATCACAGGGATATGCTTCTGAAGCCCCTGAAGGTATCACTGTGTACCAAACTTTGATGCTTTGAGCATTGGTGCTGAATTCTCAGAGAAGAAAATTTATTTAAAATGCTGTGTCAGAGATAGGAATATTGGGAGCACCTTAAATGGTGATTTTTATCCCAGATGAAATTGTTTTAGTATTTAGAAGAATAAACCTTAAGCTGTATGAAAAAATAGGTTACTTAGAAGAACTTCCTCCCTGAGAGTTTTAGAACAACAAACCAGAAATACCAGAGCTATTTCTAAAAATAAGTTCTACTTGTTTTATTTCCTTTTTTTTCCACTCTGTTAGAGATGAAGTCTCGCACTGTCACCCAGGCTGTAGAGCACTGGCCTGCTCATGACACCTTCAAACGTCTGGGCTCAAGCAGTCTCCTGCCTCAGCTGGGACTGCAGGCGTGCACCCCCATGCCTGCCCGATTTTTTTATATTTTGTAGAAATGTGGTCTCACTATTTTTCTGGGCTGGTCTTGAACTCCTGGTCTTCAGCGATCCTCCTGCCTTGGCTCCAAAAATGCTGGAATTCCAGGCCTCAGCCCTGCACTGGCCTGCTTCCCTTTTACATCTTCCTGTCACACGGTCTCGTTGGGGTCCATTTTAGGATCACATGCTCTAGGTCTTGATGTGGACTGTGATGATTTTAGCATGCTTAGTAAAAGTTGTAAGTGTCTGAGTGGATCCTATTGCATCTGGAGCCAGTGTGCATAAGATTATTAAAAGTGTTCCAGCCTTTACGTCTGTAAGAGGGTGCTGTTTTACTCATTCATCCACGTGTTCATTCAAAGTCTACTCTGTGCCCTAGGCTGAGGCTGCATCAGTGCACAAAAAAGATGGAAATTTCTACTCTGAGGGAATAGGGAGACGGGGAAGAGGTAAAATACAAAAATAAATTATGCATTGTTAGAAAGCGAGATAAAAGTCCTAAGAAAAATAAAGCAGAGAAGGAGAAGGATGACAGGCAGGTCGTATGCAGTGCTGATGATACTGTAATTATTCCAGAGACTTTGCAGAGTTTTAAACTGTGAAAATGACAGGATCTGACTTAGCTTGTGTCAGGATGGCAGCTGAATGTGGTGGACTAGTGATAGTGATGGAGGTGGTGAAAAGTGGTGAGATTCTGGATCTGTTTTATAAGTAGAGTCAATACAATTTGTGGACTGGATTTTCTTTTTTTTCTTTTTTCTTTTTCTTTTTGTTGTTGACTGGGTTTTGAGAGAAAGACAGGACCCAAGAGTGACTCAGAAGTTTTTTGGGCCAAGCATCTAAAAGGATGGAGCTGCCATTCACTCACTGACTGGCTAATCTGCTGAGGAGCGAGTTTGAAGGAGGACGGGGAGCTTAGATTGCACTTGTTAACCCTCTAGAGATGGGTCACCGAGTCAGTCAGTCTGGGGCTCTGGGCAGAGGTCTGTGCCGGGGGAACTTGTACAAGTTATCTTTTAATCGCTTTGGTTTTCTCTCTAAAATAGAAATCAGGTCATCTGCAGGAAGAAAGTTAGAAAGGAGATGTTGGCCATTAATGAAACAGTTGTGTATAAAATTGAGAGAGTGTGAGGGGTCAACTGGTGGGTTGTGGTCGAGAAGTTAAAGTGACTCTTATCAGGGATCTTATGAGTTTCTCTCCAGCCACTTTCAACTTGAAGGTACTAGAACTTTCAGAATATATAGAGATTTAGATATAACTGATGTAAATATAATCAGGGTCAGGGTTTTGCTGAGAAGTTGCTGCGGAGTTAAAGGGTTCAGAGAATATACCAGCGAGTGATTATGGTGTTGAGCATATAACTTAAACCAAGCAGGAAAGTAGGACTGTGGGACAAGGAGGGGCCGTGAAGAGATGGTTGTTCTGTTGCTTATAGGAGGGGTCGGAGGACAGTGGAGTCAGGTTCAAAGTGAACCATTCATTTAAAAGTAAATTTTATTTGCATATTTTGAATCATATTCCAAATACATATAAAGAGTCTTCTACTGACTCCATCTACTGAAAATTTTTAAAATAAATAAATGCAAATATTTAAATTTGTTAACTTTATTTGTTCACAATTGTTCAAATGAAGTATTTTAAATTAAATTTGGGGGGACTAGTGCTATTCACTCCCAACCATCATATTCCTGGTTGGGTTGTAGGAGCCACATGCCTTCTGCCAACTTCTGCCAGCCGTTCAAGTCTCTCTGCCTGACACCAAAGCCCTCTAATAGTGACAAGGCTTTTATTCCATCTGAGACATTCGCATATTTACATTAGGCTTGAGTAACCACTCACCAAGCTTTGTCACTTGGATGAGATTTTCAGATTTTCAAATACTCTGAGACTCAGTTTCCTCATCACTAATATGGACTTTGTTGTAGGGATTAAAGTTAACATATGTTTATCTCCTGCGGAGAACTTGGCATATCTCTATAGATGGTAGATATTGTTATGATCTTAGGTTTTTTAAATTAATGTTTTTAATGTTGATTAATAAAATCTCAAAAACATGCATTCTATCATTTCCAAATTATTATTTTAGCAGAATCTGTGATTATCAAGGAGGTCAAAACAGTAGTAAAGACTGCTAAGTTTTTTCAGCTTTAAGAGTAGATTAAGGCATATTAGAAACTCACAAATATGGGAGAGACTTTTTTCCTAATTCCTAATAACATAGAAATACACATACAAATGCAACATTTTACCTACATGTTTGCTAGCTTAAGCCAGCTTCTAGCTTAAGCATTTACTCATTTGGAGATGCAGTCCTTTCAAGAAAAATCTTAGTATTCTATGGTGTGTATATTAAAAAACTCTGACATATATTTAGGAAGTGAAGCATTAAAACTTTTAGTGTTTGAGTGGATCATCTCTAAAGAAAACATGTATTTTTATATGTAAGTTTTATTTGCACATGAGAAAATTTAAGAAACTCTTTCCTACATGTGTTTATAAGGAGTAAGGATGGGCAACTTTTCTTAGTGTAAAACGATGCATCTGAGTATCATCGTCTTATTTTATAACTCTATCTTCTTTAAGAGTAAGCACGTTGTATTTGAAAATTTTAATTTGACTCTTCACTGGCAATAACACAAAATATGTTACTCAGTTCTGTGGAGAGTTGCTGCCCTCAGTCTGAGTTAGAGACTGCAGCTGTGATGGAGAACGGTCTATTCTGTTTCCATCTCCTCAGCATCAACCACAGGGTTGGCATGTGGTAGATTGTTAGGTCTTGTTTGCTGAATAAATTGGGAATGAATAATCTTGGTTTAAATACTCTTTTCTCAAGATTCATAAGGAATTCATGCTTGAGTAGAGTTGACGTTTTCCCATTTAGGATCCTTAAAAGTGATGAAACTATCACAAACATTTTGTTGTTGTTGTTAGTGATAAAAGTAAAAGACCGTATGACATAGCTTTTTATGAACTTCTGTAGCACTGCCCTTCATGACAATGATCACCAGTGATCAAAAGTAATTACTTTAATACCATGTCTTGTTGGCATATGACCCTTACCTAACTTCCGGTGTAATCTAAAATACAGGATATGTGCTCCCACTGTGGATTAGGTCCAGAAGTTCAATTAATAGAAAATACTAAATAACACTCAGCACTCCAAGGTGATTCTATCCAGCAAATCTGGCTCATTTCACCCAACAAACACTAAGGATTATGTATCTTTATTATTCAAAATCTGCAATTTTCCATTAAATAAACTGACCCTTGTCATCACAAAAACCCATATTTGACACATCCTCATATACTGTTTATCCTTACCTTCTTTTCCAAAGATTATGTGAGATGAAGTAAAGAAAAAAAGCCGTTTTTGCAGATAGCAGGATGGTAGGTAGTAAGGGAGCAATACCATGTGTCACCTTGGCCCCCGTGCTGCAAAGACATCAGCAAAGCTACCTAAGGATCTTACTGCTGTTGTCATCACCTGAAAGATAAGGCATCCTCTCCCGAGGTGATATGCCTCTTCCAGGTGGCGTTGTACAAGTGGGACACAGATGACACAGACTAGGCATTCCCACATTTCATCAGGGCTCACTGCGCTCAGATAGGGCCACCTCTGACACGGAGGTCGAGAAGACATAGACTGGGCATTCCCACGTTTCATCAGGGCTCACCGCGCTCAGACAGGGCCACCTCTGACATGGAGGTCAAGGAGACACAGACTGGGCATTCCCACGTGTCATCAGGGCTCACCGTGCTCAGACAGGGCCACCTCTGACTCGGAGGTGGAGGAGACACAGACTGGGCATTCCACCTTTCATCAGGGCTCACTGCGCTCAGACAGGGCCACCTCTGACACGGAGGTCAAGGAGACTTTCATATGAGTCTCCTGTGAAACATTTTCTATCTTTTTCTTACAAACCTATAGCTTTGAAATTTCTCTGTGCTTTTTATCTATCATAAAAGATAACTTTTCTGCTTAAGAGCATTACCTTTTTTTTTCTCAGTGTTCTTTCAGTTTGGTTGAGACAAAGTTTATAAATCTATCAAGGCCAAGACACCATTGTTCTTCCTTCGGGAAGGAACTATTGACTGAAACTGATTGACTGTATCCATTCTGCAGAAGGAATGAATCCGTATGACCGCAGCACCAGTTTCTTTCTTTCTTTTTTTTTTTGTAAAGACAGAATCCCACTTTATTGCCCTCTGTAGAGTGTGGTCACAGCACGCAGCTCATAGCAACCTCCAACTCACACACAGCTCACAGCAACCTCCAACTCCTGGGCTTAGGCGATTGTCCTCCCTCAGCCTCCCAAGTATCTTGCCTCAGCCTCCCGAGTAGCTGGGACTACTGGCACCCGCCACAACACCCAGCTATTTTTTTGTTGCAGTTTGGCTGGGGCCAGGTTTGAACCAGCTACCCTCCGTATATGGGGCCGGTGCCCTACCCACAGAGCCACAGCAGCACCAATTCTTTGTGTCAACTAGACCTTCATTTAGTTAATTGTAGCCTCAGAGGTGAGGATCTGCTTATATCCACCCTCAGGCTATTGTGCTGTACCCTGAGTCTGTACACACTAAAGAGATTAGCTTCTCAGTAACATAGATAAGATCAAATAAACTGCATACTCTTAATTTGAACTTTACTTTTTCAATAATGTTGGTTAGCATAGAGTAGTGATTCTCAATGTATAGTCCTCCAACCAGCAGTATCTACACTGCCTAAAAGCTGTTAGACTTACAGGGTTTTGAGCCCCTCCCAGACGTTCAGGGAAACCCAGGGGACTGAGGTTCAGGAGACGCTGGTACCTGCTGAGTTTGAAGGAAACACACAGAGCATCTTACATGACTATACGTAGGAATGTTTTTCTCTTCTAGACAAGTGAACTCGTGTGTATTTCTCAAGTTGTCTGTTGGCTGGTGATGACCCCAGCCATTTTAAACACTAATGGGCCCAAGAGAATTCATTGTCCTCTATTCACCTTTGGTGGTGTCCCCACTGCGAGCTTTGCAGCACTCATTCATTAAGGAAAACAGGGTCTGTGACAAGGAAGGCTGCTTTTGGTGTATTTGTGTATAATAAGAAACTTGGTGTGATATATTTTAGGTACACTCTGTTAGTGAAGGATTTTAGTTTTCACTATCTTCTGGGAAAAAGAAACTATTATTAGAAATAATGTGGTCTTAAATGATTATGTTTGATTATTTAAAATTTGATATACAAAAAGTGTGGTATAGTTAGAAAGGCATGACTCTGGAGTCAATGATTACATGCTTTGCGAAAATTTTTAAAACCTTCTTTGAACTTTGTTTCTACCTCTGAAAAATGGATGTGAAATTCAACATCATTTTGTGAAAATTAAACAACATATGAAAAGTATTTTATCAATAGTAATCATTATGGAAGTGTTAGTACTTTTTTTTTTTTTTTTGCAGTTTTTGGTCGGGACTGGGTTTGAACCCACCACCTCTGGCATATGGGGCTGGCATCCTACTCCTTCGAGCCACCGGTGCCGCCCAGTGTTAGTACATTTTTATAATCAGCAATACTTTGTTCAGATTTCTTTAATTCTAATCCTAATTGGTTTCATACCTAAAATTGATAGTTTATAGATTTTAGTAGGTTCATTATGTGTTTTATCATTTCTATAAATGAGTAAAGGGAGTATTGGATGGGAAAATTAAAATCCAGCATCATACAGGCCTGCTTTAGGGCAGCATTAGACTATTTCACAGTATTATATGAAATTAATTGTAACTTCTTTCTTATAAAACTTTAACATAATTTTTAGACATAAATCGATACATGCTCTTCCTAACAAAAGCAAGTTAATTTCCTCTGTTCCCATTTTATTCCCACCTTGCTTGGTGTGAACTCTTCCACAGGCCTACCCTTCCAAAGGCATGCTCCATGTTCTCATGAATGTATGAAAATATGTGAACAGCCAGCCAGTTTGTGTCAGTAAGTGAGGCAGGCAGGCCATGGTAGGTCAGCTGTAGACCCACAAAAGCCATAAGAAATAGAAAATAGATGTATGAAATGGTGGAGTATTGTTACATTCCTTGACTAGTAATTAGTAGATCCTGTATGATGATGTGGCTCCTCTTGGAGCCTAAGAATCTGAAAAGCAGGGGGTTCACGTTCCCTCTTCTTGCCTGGTGAGCTCCTCACTCATCACACTGATAAAAGTACCAAATGCCGTATTGCTCTGAAGGATGAGAGAGGTGGTGGGAGCTGTGTCCACCTGCGTCTCCCAGATTTAGTGTCTATCTTTGCAAACCTCGGTTGCCTATTAGGTAGTGAACCAAAGTGAAATTTAAACTGTCTCCAAGTTGTTCTCTCAACCTTTGGATGCAAATCACTCATTCTCATTTCTCCTTCCTTCAGTTAAAAGTTCAGTCATTCTATTCATATTTCTCTGTCATTTGCTTTTTCTTAATAATTTATAATACATAATAGTCATCCGTCCAGGTCAATGGATAGAGGTATTTTTATTTTTGAAGACACAGGATCTTACTTGATCACCCAGGCTGGGGTATAGTGGCACCATCATAGTTTACTGTAGCCTTGAACTCCAGCACTCAAGTGATCCTCCTGCCTCAGCCTCCTGAAAAGGGGGGATTACAGGTGTGTTCCACCAGCCCTGGCCAATTACTATATTATTATTTTGTAAAGGCTGGTCTTGAACTCCTGGTCTCAAGCAGTTCTCCCCACCTTGGCCTTACAAAGTGCTGAGATTATAGGCATGAGCCACTGCACCCAGCCAAAATATGGCTTTTTTTTTTTTTTTGCAGTTTTGGCCCAAGGCTGGGTTGAACCTGCCACCTCCAGCATATGGGGCTGGTGCCCTACTCCTTTGAGCCACAGGCACTGCCCCCCAAATATGGCATTTTTAATAGTCATAGATATTTCATAATGTAGATATTTACACTGTGATAAATTATTGTTCAATTGAAGAACTTTCAGATTTTCAGGATTTTTACTGGTTTTTTTTTTCCTACCAAGAAAAGCTACAATATATATTTTTATATATATGTCTATGATTATACAAAGGCAGCCTGGGAAGTATCCAGCATGTAATATGACATATAGTATTAACAATGGCTGGATACTTTCCTGACAGTCCTCATAGGTCAGGACTACCTGAGGTGTGTATCAATTGTTGTATGTACTTTTTATTTGAATAGATATTGTCAGATTTCTTTGAGAAAACATAACGGTTCATACTTCCATGGCCAGGAGGTTTATTTCTCCACACCCTCATCAGCACCGAATGTAATTATTCATTTTAATTTTTATCAGTTGAATGAATAAAACCAGGATCTTCATGATAACTTTAATTTGAAACTCTCTGGTGACTACTGAGGTTGAATGTCCTTGTGTATTTATTGGCCCTTTGAATCTCCTCTTCTGAAAATTGTTTATGCATATTCTTTGCTCAATTTTACTGGGCTATTTGTTTTTTAATACAAATTTGTGTGAATACTTTGTATATTAGGAATACTGAAAATTTACCACAATTGCACTGTGGGCTGCAACTGTCTCTTAATTTTATGATGTTGCTATCTAAGATAGAAATCAAAGATAGACGATTGATATCTTGTTAAATTATTTCTCTTGTGTTTCATAACTTTTCTGTTACTTCAGAAAGTTTTGCCAAACAATAATAATAATGTTATTCTAAATTTTCTTCTAGTAATTTTGCTATATATATGCAAATATATATATATATAAATTTACTTTAATTTTTACATTTAAGTATTTCATCTAGTTAGAGTTTATTTTTTAATGTGGTATAAAGTAGAAATTTAGTTTTGTTAAATTTCAAGATGGATGATAACCTATACATGTATATTCCAGAGTTATTAATTAAAAAATTACCATTTTCCCACTAAATTGAAATTCCATTTTTGCCATATATTATATTCCCATTTGAATGTGGATCTACTTCTGGGTCTTTTGCATCCAGTTGCCATATCACAAATTATCACAACACCAATTTATTAGTTCATAGTTTTATAGATCAGAAATCCAGGCACAGTGACTGGGGACTTTGTTTACGTTCTCAAAGGCTAAAATTAGGGTGTCGGTCAGGGTGATTTTTCACAGGCAACTCTGGGGAAGCTCCATTTCCAGCCTCATTTCAGTTTTGATTCAGTTCCTTGCAGTTGTAAGACTGAGGTCTGCATTTTCCTTGTTGGCCGTCAAAGCTGCTCTGAGCTCCTGGAGGCTGCTGATATTCATTTGGGGGGGTTTCATTTAATTTGCAAAATTCTCATTGATTTTTTACATTCTCATTCTCAATACCTATAAGTGAAATTGGTCTATAATTTTCTTATGACAGTTATGAACAGGTTTATATTTACATAATATGCTGGTGATTGGTGACAAATGATTATTTGCAATGAATTTTTTTTTTCTGCCATATAGTTGCCTTGCTGCAAAATTGTGTTGTAAGTTGAGTGCGTATAGCATATGGCTTTTGTTAATCCCATACTCAATCTCTCTCTCCTGGTGTTTGTATTTATTAAGAATCTTTTTTTAGGACCCGTCGTCATATTAATAAGCATTTAAATTATAGGAAAAATCCTGATGCCAATGAATTAAAGCAAAGTGTCCGTTGAAAGGCATTCTAACTGTGAATGTCCAGGCAGTGTTGGCTGCAAGTTGCCAAGCTCAGCCCAGGAATATGTAGACTTTTTTTTTTTTTTAATTTTTTTATTGTTAAATCATAGCTGTGTACATTAGTGCAATCGACCGTACCCATTCTAAGATGCACCATAGATGTGGCCCCACCCATTACCCTCCCTCCGCTAAAACCTCCCCCCTCCCTTCCCCTTCCTTGGCCCTTTCCCCATAGTCTTGTGGTATAGTTGGGTTATAGCCTTCATGTGGCTGATATTTTTTATCTAACAACTAAGAATTTAAGAAAGGTTTTTTGTTTTTTACTAACACTTTACATGCTTTACTTTGGTCTTATCTTAAATAATCTCAAACAAAATATATCCTTTTTAAAATACTACTAAAAATGACCCCAAATGAAATCTCATCTACTTAGCTAAAACTAGGTTTCACAAATAAAATTTTTGAAATTCTGAGACTGCCACATATAAAATGATGTTAAATCAACATGTTGTAACTATTTTAGTTGCCCACTTTTTTCTAAACCTAGTTATTTCCTACAGGAATCATGCAGTTATATTTTACCTGAGTAACTTTAAATTCTTTACTAATTTAAAAAAATAATTTTTAATTATAGTAAAATACACATAACACAATATTTACCATCTTAACCATTATGAAGTGCATTATTCAGTGGTAGTAAGTATATACATATTATTGGGCAAGCTTTAACACTATCCAGCTACAGAATGCTAATCTTGCAAAACTGAAACTCTGTACCCATGAAACACTAATTGTGTGTGCCCTTCCTCTCTCCATTAATAATTTTTAAGAGCTTTATTGAGACATAATTCACATGCCATACAGTTCTTTCATTCAAAGTGTACAATTCAACGGTTTGAATATAGTCACAGCATTGTGCAACCATTACCACCATCAATTTTAGAAAAGTTTCATCATCCTCAAAAAGAAACCCCATTCGCATTAATTGTCACTTCCCATTTTCTTTCCAACCCCACCCCAGGTGACCACACTCATCTGGTTCCTGTTTCTATATATTTGCCTATTCTGGATATCTCATATAAATAGAATTACATAATATATGATCTTTTATGACTGGCTTCTTTCACTTAGCAAACCATTTTCAAGCTTCATCGATGCTCTAGCATGTATCAGTATATATTCTATCATGTGACTAGGCCACATTTTATTTGTCTGTTCATCAATTGATATTTGTTTCCACCTTTTTGCTGGTATGAGTAATGCTGACGTGACATTCATGTACAAGTTTTTATGTGGACCTGTGTTTTCAGTTCTCTAGGGTATATACCTAGGAGCATAAATGCTGCCTCCATGTAATTCCGTATTTAATATTTTGTGGAACTGCCAAACTTTTCCAAAGCAGCTGCCCCATTTTACACTGTGGTTAGCAGCGTAGCAGGTTTCCAATGTCGCCACAGCCTCACCCACACTTATTACTATCTGTCTTTTTGATTATCTTCATCCCAGTGGATGTAGGATTATTAGCCTGAGGTCAGAAAGTCAGTGGTATCTCTTTGGGGATTTGTTTTTCATTTCCCTAATGATTAATGAAGAACGTCTTTTCATGTGCCTTTTAGTTTTGCCTAGATTATTTGTATGTTTTCTTGGAGAAATGTCTGTTCAAATACATTTTCTAATTGAGTTGTTGAGTTTGAAGAGTATATTCTGGATGTAAGTCTCTATCAGATATGTGCTTTGCAAATACTTCCTCCCATTCTGTGGGTTATCATTTTCTTGACAGCATTCATGGAAGCACAGATGTTCTTAATTTTGATCAACTCCAAATTATTTGTTTTGTTGTCATTGCCTTTACATTTGATCCTTTACCCAAGTATGAGAATTTTGTATGCTCATTTTTTTACTAAAAAGCTATTTGCACTTTTAGAAATACACTTACTAATAACAATCTAGATTTATTTTAGTTCAGTGGAATTGCACTCTCAATGAGAAGATATTTCTATGTAGCAGCCAGAGCAGTAGTAACTAGTAGTAAATAAGCTTTTGTTAGTGGAAACTATATTTTGCCACATTTGCATTAAAAGAAAAAAAATTCAACATCTAATCTCCAATTTATATTAGAAAAATACTGTGTGTACTATGGATACTACTAATAGCACTTCCCATTGTTGGAAAAGCCCTTGTGAAACATTGGTCAAGCACATAAAATGATATGAAAGTGAAATATAGTAATTAAGATTTGTGTCCAATGATTGTGTAGCTTAAGTAATTTCTCATTACTAACATAAGATTTAATAAGTATAAGTAGTTAAAGATTCTGACTTGGCACTAGTCATTAGCACGTAATTGAACTAGTAAAAAAGATCAGTTAAAGCCATGTTGATTACCACCTTATCTTTGAAAGGCAATTAAAGACCTCAATCATGCAACAAGATTTGATCGTGCAGCCTTTATTGGACATTGATCGTTCAGCAAAGTGCAGTTACATTTTCCATTAATTTACAGAAACACAGTTTAACTCTGATACCCTAGACTGCTGACCCAGGTGAGATGTAATCCTCAGTACTTGTTTAGGTTAAGATGCCCCCAAATGTCATTATTGTCTGAATAGTAAGTGCTGAAAAAAAGTAGATACTTGATCCACTAGCTTTAGGATAAGGTTTCTGTTATCTGCAGTAGCTGTTAAGTGAAGTGAAAGCAAGATCCTTGCCCACTCATTTAAACTTCATTCATTCTTTAATAGAGTTAAGAGATACTTCATGAAGAATTATTAATGTTTTGTGCCTAAGTTTGGGTAAATATAAATAAAAATGACATGAAGGAAAATATAATTTTTAAGAAGAAATACATATGGCCTTTAATAATGAAAAATGTTTCACTTTTCACTGAAGTCAACATTAGCAAGGTATTAATGATCATCTATGTATGATGGAAGAAATAGTAACTACGTGTAAAGTTTGGTATATTAGGACATTAGCACTGAAAAAGTAGCTATTGTTATATCATCAATGTTTTTTGTGCTCCCAACGTGGTTATTACATTTTTGTATTGGCTCACAACTTAGACAGGAAACAAGAATTTTACCTAGAAATTTCTTCTAATAATAATTGATTTGTGTAAAAATAACAAATATTTGTTTGTACTAAAAACATATCTTCATTACAATAGTTTTGCCTGGATTATTTTAAATACAAAATCCCACCAAAAAAGTATAGGCAGTGGGTGGCGCCTATGGCTCAAAAGAGTAGGGCGCCGGCCCCATGTGCCAGAGGTGGCAGGTTCAAACCCAGCCCCGGCCAAAAACTGCAAAAAAAAAAAAAAGTATAGGCATAAAAGTTGAATTGTAGTTTCATCACCTAAGAAAACTCCTGATATCCAGGAGGGCCCCTTCATCTCCCCCCACCACTTTAGGGCTAATGGGCACACACAGACACACAAAATGCCTTCAGTGTGACTCTCCCTCTCACCTCATTTTTGAAATCCTTTTGTTAATGAAGTCCTTTAAATATAAATACATGGAACATGAGAATGTGAATTACAAACACAAAGCTTTTTCTGAAAAGTAAAACTGATGCGTGTTTACAAGCATATTCATGTTACATTTTAAGGTAGAAAGGTCTCCAGTTTCATTCTTCTCATATTACAGGTGGAAAAACTAAGACAAACAAAGGAGTAGAATTATTAGCCTGAGGTCAAAAAGTAAGACAGCACTCATACTAAAAATAGACTCAGTCTCTTGACTTCCAGCATTTATATTGTTACTTTATCCCTTTTAGGCCATAATGCTTCCATATAATATGCAACTTCAAGGAAAAAAACTTAAACTATTACTGTTCAATGGGAAGTATTTTTTCAGATTAAAAGGTTCACCACAAGACTTAAATCCAATAAATGATATTTTAATTTCTGAACCAAGCCCTTAGCCATCCTTGAGTTCATCCTTCACCATGATCAACTCCATAGGAGCAAGAGGTCTATTGATTTTCATGTAATACAAGAAAATATTACATTTGCTTAATTGTTACACGGGGAGCACATCAGACAAGAAATCAAGGCTCTATTTAATGCTGCAAGCAGCAGAGAATTACAAAGATCAATACGGTAGTTTGTCAAAGACGTTCTCCAAGGAGACTTACCTATCAGTATATGGACACGAAGTCACACTGATGGTAGCTATTGAAAAACAGGTAAGCAGAGTCAGCAATACAAATTATCAGAAATCAAACAGGCCAGTGTGAAAAGAGGTACACCTCTACTGAAAAGCTGTATTTATAGTCTGGTAATTAAAAACCATTTTATCAGCCTTGTGTTGGGACCAAACCTGGACAGCAAGTATTGACAATTCCAGTAGCAATGAATGAGCTGTATTTGACTTAAAACTTATGAGCTATAGTTATTTAACTTAGCCCATTACAGAGGAAATCAGTTCTAGCCTTCCTTGCAAAATGCTAATAGTCAGTTTTATTATTAATGAAGCTTAATGTAACACTATCTCCTTTGTGTAAGCCGTTCATTTAACTAGTGTCAAGTATATTCTTCTGGACTAAATATATTGGCGCAAGTACTTCTTTGATTAAAGTGTTATTTAGAATTGCTTTTAGACAAGTGAACACTACATATATTTGAAGAACAGTTCGCTCCCGGTAGCTCATTTGAGATGATTACCTTTAACGAAGCCAGTTTGTGTTACTTCATTATTCTACTGCTTCCCCCTCAATCACCTCCACTCACTTTCCCCACTGACTTGATAGTATTAAGCATCCCAATGCTAAATTTTACAAAATGTTTTGCTACCAAAAAATGTGTAAATGGATCAGCAACACATTAGCATACAATGATATATAAAGTACGTTTATAATTATGGGAGAGATCATAAATCTTCAGCACCCATTGTTTTAGAAATTAAATAGTTCTACTTAGTTCTTCCAAAATTACTCCAAATTTCTGAAATTACCATTTGTTTGGTACTTTGTGACTACCCCAAGGATAAATTTTTATTAATGACTTTGTTTTCGAAAATGCAATTAACTAAATAAAATTCAAAGGCAAAAGTGCCATCAGGTCTTTAAAATTTCAGCCCCACTGCCTATTGTAAGTCTGTGTATATGTACCATTTCAGTCCCTTGCTTTCATAAATAATTACCAAGTTAATTTTTCCGAGTTTTTCTAGAACTTAATCAGTCTTAACAGTTTTTTCAGCATGCTATTTAAACTTTCAATGTCTTGATTTCATTCACCCTGCTGTACTTACATTAACCGGAGTTATTACATTTCTTTAAAAAGTACTGTGGTTTTGGATTCTTTAATCAACAAGTTTTGTTTTGGGAGTTTTGAGACAGTCTCACTTTGTTGTCCAGGATAGAGTACCCTGGCTCAGCCTACCTCACTGTGCAACCTCAAACTCCTGGGTTTGCCATCCTCCTGCCTCAGCTTCCAGCTAATTTTCCAGGTAGCTGGGACTACAGGTGCCCACAGCTTCCAGCTAATTTTTCTAGCTGTAGTAGAAATGAGTCTCACACTTCCTCAGGCCAGTCTTAAACTTCTAAACTCAAGTAATCCTCCCACCTCCGCCTCTCAGAAGGCTAGGATTATAGGCATGAGCCACCACACCAGGCCTAAGCAACCAGAAGTTTTAACAGTACACTCATTACTATACTCACCCCTTCCTCCAGTTAAATGGCACAAGGCCTTTAAACTTCTATGTAAAATCCTGGCAGCTGAATAGTTTGGACTTTAGATTGCAATTAGATTCTCATCAATTTTGGATTTGCCAATGATGTACTACCCTGTTTCCCGAAAATAAGACATCCTCTGAAAATAAGACCTACTCACAGGAAAGATAAGATGTCCCCTGAAAATAAGACCTAGTGCATCTTCGGGAGCACACCTTAAAAGACACTGTCTTATTTTCAGGGAAACAGGGTATTATCTCCACTATACACCCTACTATTCTCTACTTCTTTTTCCAATGTCATGTAAAAGATTTTCCCCCTCCTCTTTTATGTGGGGATGTATATTTTCCCTTCAGAGTCAATTTAAATTGTTAATATCCAACTATAGACTGTATTACATTATTATCATTTTTTATCTGTAGTAACCTAGTTTTAGGGAAAACATGATATAAAGCTTCATGTGTTTCTGGTTCCCATTAGCTAAACAGAGTGTGCAATACATAACAATGTATGAAAGGCTTTACCTCTTCAGGGCAATGATTCTTCTTAAAGAACCAGACAACACAAAAAGAAGAAGGTGTTTGGCCAAGTTTTATTTTAAAAGATCAAAAATAACTATTGCACATACACACAAGAGAAAATCCAATTGTATTTATGTTCTCCAATGCATACTTTCAATACATGGCACCTTCATCTTCTTTATTTAGAAAATAAACTGTTATTGGTCCATAACTGGTATGCACAGTCTCTGTGACTCTAGCAAATAACCAGGAGCCAAATCCATATAATAAAGTCGGAATACCTAGAAAACAAATGCATGTGTTATATATAACAGTTATATATATAACTGATTAATCACGCACTCACATATCATGTTACCAATCACATGACACTCTTTAGCCATGTTATCAAATTTTAAAGATACAAAAATATTACTCAACACTGACTCTACGATTATCATGTAAGAGCTTAATTTCATCTAGTGGAGAATGGTGGCAATTATGTGAGCCTAGAGATTTTTAAAACTATAGACAAGCCTGGTGTAAATTTTAATTCAAAGCACTTTACTAATTCATTACCTTTAAATAATCATGAAGTAATTCTATATTCTTTTCACAAATAAGCAAATAGATAAGGCTATAAACCAATTTAATTGTAGATGCTCCTGATTATTAGCCTTGACCTAAAATTACAAGGTCACCATTAACATTCTTAAAGTTAGATAGTTAACAAGTAATGAAGTAATGATGTAATTTTTACTGGCTGAAGTAATTTTTGTACAACTTAAAAGAAACTGGGTCAAATAGCTGTACTCAAAACCTAAGGCAAAACTTAACTCTGAGGAAGATTTAAGGGATGAGAAAGAAACACTATTCGTTAGTATTTTTAATTGATTTGAAAACAACCTTCTTTTAACCAATTTGAAATAAGTATATGGTAGACTCTAACATATTTCTTCTTTGTAATGTTTCCCCTGACAAGATTTTGATGCTTCTGTGAAGTTAGTTGCCAATTGCGATATATAGGAAACCAAACACACACTGCCCAGAGATAAAGATTAAGCACTTACCTGAATAAGATACTATGTTGAGCACAGAACAAACTTTTACACTTCCTTTCTTTTCTTAAGGCACTTATTTAAAACCAGTGACCCTTAACATATTAAAAACATACACATAAAACCACAGGCACATGAATCAATGACAAACACTGTACGAATCAGTAACAAATACTGTATGTTCTGCACAAGTATTAATTTTATTGCTCCCATGTGGGAAATGGGCAGAAAGTGACAATTTAAAAGGAGAGTTGTACATTTGGAAAATCTCTTCCTAGTTAATAAGGAAATCCACACATGCTCAGGACTAATCATATTGCTATTTTTTTTTTCTTATTTTTCTGCAAGAATCTATTTGCTGTGTTATGCTCTGTTTGAGTGTGTGCTGGGCTACCTTGTGCTTGTTCCCTGAAGCTGCATTCCAGCCACTGTGATTAATCAGGAGAAGCATCACTAATAGGCAATGAGAAGAAGAAGGGGGAAAAAATGCCCATTCAGGCTGGTACTTCTCTATTTTTAGGAATATACTAGGTCACAGTTTGTCATTCTCACAGGGCTCACTAGAATTCCTATAAAACCTTATATTGCCTTCTTTCCCTGGGTAATGCCCAGAAGAATGTCTAATGCCTCAAGGGAATGTCACCAAAACAACAACAACAAAAAACAAACAAAAAACCTAGAATAATAAAGCAGTTTGTTTATAAATCATTTAACCAAAAAAAGAAAGAGAAAAAAAAAGGCAAGTGGCAAAGGGATTGGGGTGATTAGAGAAGCACATGAACAAGACAGGAAAATTAAGGGAGCCATTGAAATAAAAAATAAATTTAAAATATGGTATCACAATTCCAAAAGCTGAAAATCAATAGAATGAGGAAGAAAAAAAGGCAGGCTCTAGAAGCAATTATTACTTTTCTAAATATGCCAGGAGTAACATATATAAATTATGACTTCTAATCCAATGCTAAGAATATAGATTTAAGGAATGGCTGGTGACATTGAAATTTTTGCTTTGGAGCATTTATCACAATTTTCAGTTAAAATATTGATGCTTAAATTCATACTTCAGAAAAACTGTATGGTCGATATTTTCTCAGCTAATATGGGGAGAACTGATCAAAGATTATTAGTATAATAATAACTACATTTCCTCTCATTAAGAAACAACTAGGAACCATTATCAGTAATGCTGTTTGACAGATGATGGAGTTGTGATATCAAAGGCATAGATTCTAATTTTCTTTTTTTCTGCCATCTATTTAATTCAGTCAGACTAATACACTAAATGCAAAGATTTATAACTTATGTACATAAAAAGAATCTTCTAGTCTATAAGATTCCATGAAAATTTTTTTCTAGACTGAAACATATCAGAACATCAAAATGAGCTTGAAAACCAGTCTTTGCATAATAATTCATTTTGAGTCAACTGAACAGTAGGTAAACCACTGTCAAATTAAGCACTTAAAAAAAATGAGAACTTCCTAGTAAATCTCCGATTACCCATTCATTCCAATGGTAAGTTGCTTTTCTTAAATCTCAATCTACTTCTCAGCAGGATACCAAGCCTGATGAACCATCAGTAAAATGTCAGCTTCCATTGAAGGGAAGCAGAGGAGAAAGGGAACAAATGGGTAAGCAGAAGTCTTTATTATTTAGAAAATGAAAAAATGAATTACTCTGATAACTGCTAATTTAGAAGAGAAAAAGAGGAGTAAAATCCTAAGTACTGCTATTAACACACTATTTGATGACCCAGAGGGGTTACTGTATTTCACAAAATAGGAAAGGATCCTATTATCTGATTCGCATTCCTTCCTTCAGACAAAAATAAAAATAAACATTACCGAATTGGTGAATACACTACACTTGTAAAGTCCAGAAAAATTTCCCCTTACCCGTATAAGCCAATTTGTACTAAAGCATGGATGGGCAAAAACTTTTCCTTTTGCTTAATTTAAAACTCTTCCTCCCATTTGAGCAGGATTTTTATTAATAGAATTTCCAAAAGACCATACAGATCATTAAATCACTCTTCTATATAAAAGAACAACTGTTGTAGTTAGTGGTCAAAAGGTTCTACTTTTCTACGTGGAGAATTTTCTCCCACTTTTTTCTGATGTTTTAATATCTATATCTAAAAGAGAAGCCCCTAATTATAAAGGTGATTTTAAAGAAAATGATTTGAAACTGCAACAAATTTTTTTTAAAAAGGCCTTTGGCTCGTGTTTTACCTATAATCCTCCTACCCCATTAATCTTTATATTTGGGGAGAATGAACTTTTGATTCTGAAAATGCTAAAATAAACTTCTTCTTCTTCAATTTAGTCATCATTCTTGTCTTTCAAAATAATTTTGAGTTGAATTTTCTAAATCACCTCACCCTTCAACTTGTTGTGAACCTCTAAATTAGTGGTGATGCTCTAGATAGTCCATAAAATTAATAAGACAAAGTTTTAAAGGATAACACATTGCTAAATAATCTTCTTACTGGATTGAGTACAGGACAGCACCAGTGGGGTAATGGCCCCCAAACCTCATGACTGATGTAGCTGGGTTATAAGTAAAAACATACATACTATCCTAAATTTAATCAGCTTTTTATATAGTACTGGTTGTATATATTTATATTCAATTATATAATACTGGTACTGTAGCTGCACGGGATTTAGCTTTAAAAAATCGGTTGGATAACACTGTTCAGCTCCATGTCTAGATACTGAACTGCTGAAATTTAGATTAATTTTATATTAGTAGGTTCAAAGCATCTTGAGGCCTTACGTTTTCCCCTGACCTATAAAAGATAAACCCATGTCTCTATTCATGCTTCTCTTGTCATCAAACCAAAAAAAAAAAAAAAACATCTATCTGGCGTGGGCAAATACTTCCAGAATTAGAATTTTCCATGAAAACAAATATTAAGAGGTAGTTTTTAAAAATACCTTTTACGCCTAGTCCCTGAAGAAGCCAATGTTTGGTGGTAACTGAAGTGTTTTTAGTAAAACGTATTTGCTGGGTTTTCATATTGAGAAAACAAACTTAAAGAGTAGCTCCAGTTTTGGTAACATCAGCGCACCGACAGAGTGATGTTCGTGGGGATGATTCCCACCACGCAAGAGATACTTATATTCAGAGCCACTTTCCACTGGGGAGGTTTCTTTCCACCTCCTCAATGCTCAGGGTAGGGGTCCTCCCGGATCTACAATGGCAGGACTTGAGCACGGCCTGTCCCTTCCCCAAGGATGGACAGGCGGGGTCCATAAGCCCATTCAGGGCAACGAGTTCAGAAGCCAACAGCTCCTATGCTCAGATAAGGACCTCCCGGGGAGGGCTGAGGAGGGAATACAAAGGACCCCAGCCACAGTTCAGCCCTCGAAAGTCGCCCTGTGGGTGGGGCCGAGGGCAGTGTCCCGGGGCCGCGCAGGCCGGCCGGGGTCCCCGGCCCGGTGTCTGACCCGGCCGGCACGTTTGTCGGCGCGCTTTGGGGACAGCGGGCCGCCCTCGGCAGGACGTGCTTCCCGGGGTCGCCACTCACCGAGGTTGACGACCTTGAGCGCCGTGAAGAAGCGGTTCTGCTGGGCCAGGTCCTGCCAGGGCGCCTTGGAGCAGTGGTACTTGATGAAGGGGAAGCAGCCGGTGCGCAGGACGTGGTAGTTGGCGCCCTGCACTGGCCAGTTGAAGTGCGAGAGGCCGAACTGGTCGTTGCGGACCGCGCTGTAGGGCACGCAGAAGGAGGTCCAGTGCGGCAGGCGCCGCTGCAGCAGGTGCCTCGTCAGCACCTCCGAGGCGCGGGGCTTCGGGCGGGACGCGGCGCCCGAGGCCCAGGGCCCGCACAGCAGCAGCCGAAGCGCGGCCTCGTGGGCCCTCCGCAGGGCCTCCATGGCCGGCCGCGGCCGCCGCGGGGGCGCGCCTGACGGGGCGGGGCGGCCGGAGCGGCGCGCGCCCGCACCTCCCCCACCCCCCGCGGCCCAGACCCGGCGGCGCGAACGCCCAACTGGCGGGCGCGGCGGCGCGTGCGCACAGCGGACTAGAGGGGAGTCTCCCACTGAGGCCGGGGGCGCGCAGGGCAGCGAGGGACGCCTGTGCAGAGGAGCTGGTTAGATTGTCACATATGACCTTACGTAGTCACTACTAACTCTGGGGCGGGCCGGTTTTATCAGTTTGGGTTTGAGCAAAATTAAGTTGTAGGACACTGCAGTGACCACCCTGACGAATGGCAGAACTCAAACCCAGGTCCTGGACTCTAAGAAAATCCTTAGTTGGCACTGTTGAAACACTTGAGAAGGTGCCTTTGGGGAAGTGAGTTAGAAGCCAAAACCCCAGATTTGCATTGCCTGGTAAGATCCGGGAACACTATTGTGTATAGAGCCTCAATATTGTTCACTATTTAAAATAAGTCCTGGATAATTAGAAAATAAAAAGTTCAGGTAAGGCCAGACGTGGTGGTTTGCACCTGCAATCACAGCTATGGGAGGCTGAGTCAGGAAGATTGCCTGAGCCCAAGAATTCAAGGTTGCAGTAAGCTACGGATGACCCCACTACCCTCCATCTTGAGCCATGGGGCAAGACCCTATCACAACTGAATAATCAAAAGTTTATTTTTTTTAAATCCCCAAATGTGGATGGGGCGCTGTGGCTCATGTCTGTAATCCTAGCACTCTGGGAGGCCAAGGGGCTGGATTGCTTGGGCTCAAGTTGGAGACCAGCCTGAGCAAAAGCAAGACTCCATCTCTACTAAAAACAGAAAACTAACCTGGCATTAGGGCAGGCGCCTGTAGTCACAGTTATTTGGGAGGCTGAGGCAAGAGAATTGCTCAGGCCCAGTATTTTGAGGTTGGTGTGAGCTATGATGCCACATCACTCTACCCAAGGCAAAGGAGTGAGGCTCCAAAAAAACAAACAAAAAAACAACCCCACATCTCTTGGTGCAATGCCCAGATGTGCAGAACCACCTCCCTTGTAAGAACCTAATAAATGCCTCACCAGGAGCCTTTTAGTTATCAACCTTCACAATCCTCATCATACAGTATCAATCAATTATGGTAGGAAAACCTTTTCTTAAACTTCACAGCCTCTTGGGATAATAATTTATATACACACTTATTTTCTAAAGAAGCATTTCTCCTTTTTCCCCTAAACTCATCTTGTTTAGAGAGACCATACATTAATAAGATGATGTGTCTGAAAGCACCTTACATAAATGAGGTAATTATGTGTAATCATCATATAGCAATTACTGTTATTGCTGAAAACTCAAGAGGGACGTAGGATAGTGTGGCTCATTTTTATATTCTTCAATTTTTATTCATTCACTCAACAAACATTGATCGAGCATCCTCTAACAGTTGCCAAATCGAGACCTTGTAGTCATGCAAATAATTTGGGTTTTGCCTTATAGACTTTCCAATTAGATAAAAGTTTTGTTTTGTTTTGTGACAGAGTCTCAATTATGTCACCCTCCATCAAGTGCCCTGGTGTCATAGCTCACAACAACCTCAAACTCTTGGGCTTAAGAGATTCTCTTGCCTCAGCCTCCCAAGTAGCTGAGACTATAGGCGCCGGCCACAACGCCTGGCTATTTTTTTGTTGCAGTTTTCATTGTTGTTTAGCAGACCTGGGCCAGGTTCAAACCTGCCTGCCTCGGTGTATGTGGCCAGTGCCCTAACCACTGACCTATGGGCGCCGAACCATAGATAAAAGTTTTTAAAATATTTTAGGTGCTGGCATGGATGTGGAGAGAGGGTAACACTTTTACACTGTTGGTGGGATTGCAAACTAATACAACCTCTTAGGAAAGAAGTATGGTGACTTGTCAAAGAACTCAAAATAGACCTTCCATTTGATCCTGCAATCCCGTTACTAGGTATCTACCCAGAAGAAAAAAAAAAATCATTTTATCCTAAGGATATTTACACTCGATTATCACAGCTCGATTTACAATCACCAAGAAGTGAAAACAACCCAAGTGCCCATCAACACATGAATGGCTTAATAAACTGATGCATATGTATACTATGAAATATTAATACTATTCAGCCATAAAAAGATGGTGACTTTACACCTTTTGTATTAACCTGGATGGAGTTGGAAAACATTCTCTTCAGTAAAGTATCACAAGAATGGAAAAGCAAATATCCAGTGTACTCAATGCTGATATGAAGCCAGTAGGTGAACTAACACATGCCCCCCACACAAGAGAAAAACTCAATTTAATTCACGTTGAGGGGAGGCAAAAGTAGGGGGGTGGAGAAAGGAGGAGGGAGGGGGATTGGTGTGCTCCCAACTACTGGGCATGATGTAAAGGTATATATGGAAATCTCCTTGGTGCAAGACACAACTACAACAGGGACCTCACCTAACAAATGGAAACATTGTAACCTACTCATATGTGCCCTCATATTCATCTGAAATAATACTAAAAAATATTTTAGGTAGAGGCATGATGTGGTTAGATTTTTATGGGGATGGCTGGAAGGGAGATGAGGACAGGAGGCAGGAGGTACATGATTTTTAAATTAAATTTAAAAAAGACATTGGAGTCCCTTTTCAAACAAAATTTGTTGCAGCACCCTAACTTATAAAATAGATTAAAATTTGACTTGTTACTAAACATTTTTGTTGTTATGTGTTTTGAGTACAAAGGGAATTTACTGGAAGGAAATTGGGTGGCTAAAATAATGAATAAGAAGTCAGGATAACCAAGAAGGAACCCAGGGAGTCTGGACAGGAACTAGTCTGGTTAGCATGCCATGGCTGGCTTCACTGTCACTGTACTTTTGACCCATTGTTTTGCTTTGTTTTGTTTTTTTGAGATAGAGTCTCACTACGTTGCCCTGGGTAGAGTGCCATGGCGTCACAGTTTACAGCAACCTCAAGGTCTTGGGCTTAAGTGATTCTCTTGCCTCAGTCTCCCAAGTAGCTGGGACTACAGGCACCCGCCACAACGCCCGCTATTTTTTGGTTATAGGTGTCGTTGTTTGGCAGACCGTGCTGGATTGGAACCCACCAGCTCGGGTGTATGTGCCTAGTGCCCTAGCCGCTGAGCTATAGATGCAGAGCCTGACCCATTGTTTTATGCTCCCCAAAGTTTGAAGTTGAGGATTGAGGTCAACAGTTGCAGTTATAGGAGCTTTAAGCATCCAGATTATTTCTGCATCTTCTGTTTTGGTTGTATACTATCATGACAATTCTGATTTCTCCATAAAAGTATATACAAATAAGAGTTTTTAAATGATTCACCATGAAATTTGGGCATGTGCTTCAATTACAAAGATGGCACCAAGAGAATAATTATGAGATCTGTGCTAACATGACTTAAACTCAAATTAATGTGTGGGAATTTTGCAAAATATTAAATTTTGGCATTATCTTTCTTTTGGTAATATAAAAATCTATTTAAAAAAAAACTAAAGTTTGAATCAAATGTGCAGAATCTCTCGACTATGTCTGAGAAACCCTAGGTTTTGTGACATATGATACAAAAACCAGTGACACAGAGAACAGCTTATTAGATAGGTTTGCTTCTCCTTATGAAGCCTTCAATAAATAGCCAGCAAACTGCAGGGATTCTGTTGGAAGCTGAGCTCTCAGATAAACCTTGTCAATGGTGAGGGTTTCCCCAGATCCAAGGCTCTTTGACTATCTCCTTCTCTTTTCTATTCTAAGGTAGGAGGTTCCTCCAAAGATAACTGGTAGATGGTGGACCACAGCCAGGTATTTAAGAGTGTTTGAATAAAACATTCCCCTACCTAAAGACACAAAGATGGAGAATATGGCATCTCTTTTGACTTTAAGGTTATATGGTGTTCATTGTATATTTGAAATAAGATGATTTCTTAAAAAAAAACAACCAACCTCACAACTCAAATCAGATGCTTGATTTTCTTTTGAGTTCCAGTTCTCCCTCTGTCTCTTTCTCCCTTCCCTTCTCCTTTTATTTTTCTTTTTCTCCTTCCTTCCTTCCTTCCTTCCTTCCTTCCTTCCTTCCTTCCTTCCTTCCTTCCTTCTTTCTTTCTTCTTTCTTCTAACAGAGTCTCAAGCTGTTGTCCTGGGTAAAGTACTGTGATGTCATAACTCACAGCAACCTCCACCTCGTAGGCTCAAGCAATCCTCTTGCCTCAGTTTTTCTACTTTTATCAGAGACAGGGTCTCACTCTTGCTCAGGCTGGTCTTGAACACATAACCTCAAGCAATCCAGCTGCCTCAGCCTCCCAGATGCTAGGATTACAGGTGTGAACCATTGAGCCTGGCCTTTTTTTTTTTTTTTTAAAGATAGAGTGAGACTGTCTATGTAGTAGCTACATAGAGTGCCATAACATCATTCTAGCTCACAGCAATCTCAAATTCTTGGGCTCAAGTGATCCTCTTGCCTCAGGCTACGGGACTACAGGTGTCTGCCATAATGCCTGCTGGTTTATCTTTTTTTTTTTTTTTTTTTTAGTACAGATGGGGTGTCACCCTTGCTTAGTTTGGTCTCAAACTCCTGAGCTCAGGTAATCCACCTGTCTCAGCCTCCCAGAATGCAAGGATTACAGGTGTGAGCCCCTGCTCCTGGCCTCAATTCCAGTTCTTGATGTCTGTGAAACACAGGGCTTAGGGATGTGTCTGAAGTTGGCACTCAGTGTTTTTTAAGAAAAGCACTATATCCAATAATTCAGAATGTATTAAATACATGAATACTCAGCTTCCTACAAAGCATAGAGAAATGGCACATCCATAAGAAAGAATCCCTTACAAATAATTACAAAGACCAATACTATGAACAATATTTAGCATATACATGAATATGTTATGCTGCTCCTAGAAGGGAATCAGCATTCTTGTTTTTGATTTAAAGACATCTAGAACATTATAGATGTATCAAACATGTTAAAAATGAATTTTATAAAATTGAGAAATTGGAATATATTAAAATTAAATTTTTATTTTTCTTTCTTTCTTTTTTTTTTTTTGAGACAAAGTCTCATTATGTTGCCCTGGGTAGAGTACCATGGTGTCACAGCTCACAGCAACCTCAAACTCTTGGGCTTAAGCAATTCTCTTGCCTCAACCTCCTAAGAGCTAGGACTACAGGAGCCCGCCACAATGCCGGGCTTTTTTTTTGTTGTTGTTGTTGTTATTGTTGTCATTGTTGTTTAGCATGCTCTGGCCAGTTTGAACCCCCCAACCCTGGTGCAAGTGGCTGGTGCCCTAACCACTTAGCTATGGGTGCTGAGCCCTAGCTATTTTTTTTGTTGTTGTTGCACTTGTCATTGTTGTTTAACAGGCCCAGGCCCAGTTCGAACCTGCCTGCCTCAGTGTATGTGGCTAGCACGCTAACCACTGAGCTTTGGGCGCCAAGCCTAAAATTAAATTTTTCTATTCATCAAAAGGCACTATTAAGAGAATAAAAAGATAGCTGGGCACTGTGGTATACAGGGAGGATTGCTTGAGGCCAGGAGTTAGTTTGATGCTGCAGTGAGCTATGATGATGCCACTACACTCTAGCCTGAGCAACAGAGTGAGATCCTGTCTCAAAAAAAAATTTTTTTTCCATCCATAGTCTGAATTCTATTTCTGACAATTCAGCCATTTGTCTATGCATGGCTTCTGTTGTATCTCCTTTGTCATTCCTTGGAGGAGTTGATCTACTATGATTATTCATGTTGCCAGAGTTCTTCCACTTGTTTTACCCCATGAGTATTTCCAGCAATTTGGCAATTAAAACTGGTGGGGTAAGATAAGATCGGGGGCTCCATGAAGTGAGTGGAGTTAACCAGCCTTTTGTCAATGAGCTGGGGCTCGTAATTGGGTCTTTTCCCTTCTAGCCTTACAAAGGTCTCTTTCACAGCTGCAGCCAGAGACTCTGAGGACCTTCTTGGTGAGATGCATAAGCTGGCTCTGTCTTAAAGTCAGCCAGCCTCTACCTAATCCTAATGAGTTGTGGTATTAGGCTGAAATCTCAGCTGGGGAGAGATATAAGCAACTGTGGCCCTCCACCCCCACCCCCAATAGTGACAGCTGGAGGAGGAGAATTAGTCCTTTCCTGCTACAAAACAACCACTGCTCAACATTGGAGGGCTCCTGAGTGGACAGTCCAGGTGGAGAGTTCTAATCAGATTGTCCTGGGCAGTATAATCACTGCTCAACAAGGAGAATTCAAAAGGTCTCCAGCAGACCAACAGTAGAAATCCATAGGCAGTTCCATCCTTCAAACCTGAGGGGACAGAGCTTGAACTCCTCTAGTGACCCGTAGAGTCAGAAAAGTTTTCCCACTAAGCATCATCCTGATGCATCTCTCTCTCTCCCCTGCATCCCTCTCTTCCCTTGCCCCACAGTTTTCACTCAAGTCACTGTTTGTGCTGCAGTCCAGCAGCCCACAATACCCAGGCCTCTTAGGGAATTGACAAACTCTCTGGACTCTGCAGGGGGCAGAACTTCAGACGTCCAGGCATGGGGGGAAAGGTGGACCTGGAGATGAATAGAATGGAGGAAAAGTTGGAAATAGAAATCCAAAGAATAGTTCAAAAGTTGTCTCAAGAAATTAATGGATTCAAAGACGAAGTCACCAAAGAAACATAATGAAAAAGATATAGCAGAGCTCAAGGAAGTGAAAAAGTTATTTGAGGAGCTTCAAAGTACAGTAGAATCCCTCAGGAATAGAGTTGAGCAGGCAGAAAAAGGCTCTATGAAATAGAAGACAAGGCTTTTTAACCATCCCAAGCATTCAAAGAGGCAGAAAAATAAGAATAGGACATTCCTTAAGAGAGTTGTGGGATCATTCCAAAAGATCAAACATCCAACTTATAGGAATTACTGAAGGAGAAGAGGATGGTCCTAAAGGCACAGATGATCTACTCCAAGATATTATGGAGGAGAATTTCTCAAGCAGTGCTAGACATAGAGAAATTCAGATAGCAGATAGTTTCAGAACCCCAGCAAGACTCATTCCAAATAAAGCATCTCCTAGACACATTGTAATTAACTTTGACAAAGTTAATACAAAAGAGAAAATCCTGCAAGCAGCCAGATGTAAGAAAAGCATTACCTACAAAAGGAGAAATATTAGAATGACTACAAATCTTTCAGCTGAAACTTTTCAAGCCAGAAAAGGATGGTCATCAACCTTTAATCTTCTAAAACAAAACAACCTTCATCCCAGGATCCTGTATCCAACTAAACTGAACTTCATTTGTGATGGAGACATCAAATACTTTATTGACATATACATTTTGAGGAAATTTACCATAACTAAACCAGCTCTTCAGGAAATACTCAGACTCATTTTCCATAATGACCAGCACAATGGTCTACCACCAAAGTAAACTTACCCAGAATTTATCAAACAAAACCTAAGTTCCACAATGGTGAATGGATTAAAAATATGCACTGGACCTTTGAAAAACATGATGGCCAAAGCACTACCATATGTATCAATTCTCTCAGTTAATGTGAATGGCTTAAATTATCCTCTAAAGAGGCACAGGTTGGCTGATTGGATACAAAAACTCAGGCTGGCTATCTGTTGTTTACCAAGAGCCTCATCTTACCTCATAGGATAAAAAAACGCAGGGTGGAGGGATAGATATCTATAGTACAGGCAAATGGAAATCAGAAAAAAGCAGGGGTTGCAATTTTATTTGCAGATACAATAGTATTTAAACCAACAAAGATAAGGAAAGACAAGGATGGACACTATGTATTTGTCAAGGGGAATACTCAACATGAAGAGATTTTAATAATTAACATTTTGCACTCTACCTGAATGCTCCTCAATTTATAAAGAAAACCCTAATGGATATGGACAATTTGATATTTTCCTGCACTATAATAGTTGGAGATTTAAAGCCCTTTTGTCAGTTGTGGATAGATCCTCTAAGAAATAACGAAACGAATAAATAATGGACTTAAACTTGACCCTAGAACAAATGAACTTAACAGATATCTACAGAACATTTAATCCCAATAAAACTGAATACACATTCTTCTCATCAGTTTACCTATCATCCTCCAAAATTGATCCCTAGGACACAAGTCTAACCTCAACAAATTTAGAAGAATAGATGTTATTTCTTATATCTTCATGGACCAGCATGAAATGAAAGTTGAACTCAATAGCAAAAGAAATCTTCATACTCAAAAAAAGTCATGGAAACTTAATAACCTTAAATTAAATGATAGCTGAGTCAAAGATGAGATTAAGAAGGAAACTGTCAAATTTTTGGAACAAAATAATAATCAAGACACAAATTATCAAAACCTTTGGCACACCACAGAGGCAAGTCTAAAGGGGGAAATTTATATCATTAGAAGCCTTCATCAAGAAAACAGAAAGAGAGAAAGTCAACAACCTAATGGATCATCTCAAGCAACTACAAAAGAAAGAACAATCCAACCCCAAACTCAGCAGAAGAAAAGAAATAATCAATAATTAGAGCAGAATTAAATGAAATTGAAAACAAAAGAACCATTCAGAAGATCAATGAAACAAAAAGTTGGTTCTTTGAAAAGATTAATAAAATTGGTAAACCTTTGGCTAGCCTAACCAGAAACAGAAAAGTAAAATCTCTAATAACATCAATCAGAAGCAATGAAGGAGAAATAACAACAGATAACACAGAAATTCAAAAAAATCCTCAATGACTATTACAAAAAACTCTATTCTCAGAAATATGAAAATCTGGAGGAAATGGACCAATACTTGGAAGCACGCCACCTTCCTAGTGTCAACCAGAAAGAATTAGAAATTTTGAATAGACCTATATTAAGCACTGAAATAGCATCAACTGTATAAAAGCTCCCAAAAAAGAAAAGTCTGGGACCAGATGGCTTCACACCATAATTCTATCAAACCTTTAAAGAGGAGTTAGTCCCTATATTACATAACCTTTTCCAAAACATAGAAAAAGGAATCCTCCTCAACACATTTTATAAAGCAAATATCACCTTGATTTCCAAACCAGGAAAGGACCCAACAAAGAAATAAAAGTATAGACCAATATCATTAATGAATATTGATGCAAAAATATTCAATAAAATCCTAGCAAACAGAATTCAACAACTCATCAAAAAAAAAAAAAATTATACATCACAATCAAGTTGGTTTTATCCCAGGGTTACAAGGTTGGTTCAGTATACATAAATCTATAAACATAAAACACCACATAAATAAAATAAAAAACAAAGACCATATGATTCTATCAATTGCTGCAGAAAAATCTTTTGATAATATCCAGCATCTTTTCATGGTTAGAACACTTAACAAAATAGGCTTAGATGGGACATTTCTTAAATGGATAGAGGTCATCTATAGCAAACCCACAGCCAATATCATATTGAATGAAGTAAAACTGAAAACATTTCCACTCAGATCTGGAACTAGACAAGGATGCCCCTTGTCACCACTGCTATGCAACATAGTAATGGAAGTTCTAACCATTGCAATCAGGCAAGAAAAGGGGATCAAGCATATTCAAATGGGGTCAGAAGAGGTTAAACTCTCACTTTTTGTGGATAACATGATCTTATACCTGGAAAACTCCAGGAACTCAACTACAAAGCTCTTAGAAGTGATCAAGGAACATAACAGTGTCTCAGGATACAAAACAAACACAAATAAGTAGCTTTTATATATAACAACAATAGTCAAGCCTAAAATATAGTCAAGTACTCTATTCTTTTTATAGTAGTGCCAAAGAAGATGAAATACCTGGGAATTTGTTTAACAAAGGAAGCGAAATATCTTTATAATGAGAACTATGGAACCCTAAGAAAGGAAATAGCTGAAGATGTTAACAAATGGAAAAACATACTATGTTTGTGGTTTGGAAGAATCAACATTGTTAAAATGTCCGTACTACCCGAATCAATCTAAAGGTTTAATGCGATCCCTATCAAAGCACAAATGTCATACTTTATAGGAATTGGAATAATAGTACTTCATTTTATATGGAATCAGAAAAAAAAAACCTCGAATAGCTGATACATTACTTAGTAATAAAAACAGATCAGGAGGAATCATGTTACTAGACTTTAGCCTTTATTATACTACAAATACATAGTGATCAAAACAGCATGGTACTGGCACAAAAATAAAGATGTAGATATATGGAACAGAATAGAGAAGCTAGAGATGAACCCAGCCACATATTGTCATTTGATCTTTGATAAACCTAACAAAAACATACATTGGGGAAAAGATTTCCTATTTGACAAATGGCACTGGGAGAATGGGCTAGAGACCTGTAGAAGATTAAAACTGGACCCCATCTTTCATCACTAACAAAAATTGATTCTCACTAGATAAAAGATTTTTTTTTTTTTTTTTTTTAATAGAGACAGAGTCTCACTTTATGGCCCTTTGGTAGATTGCCATGGCATCACACAGCTCACAGTAACCTCCAGCTCCTGGGCTCAAGCGATTCTCTTGTCTTATCCTCCTGAGTAGCTGGGACCACAGGCGCCCACCACAACACCCGGCTATTTTTTTGTTGCAGTTTGGACGGGGCCGGGTTCGAACTCACCACTCTCGGTTTATGGGGCTGGCGCCCTACCCATTGAGCCACAGGCGCTACCCCTAGAAATTTATTTATATATTAGTTCCTCAATTTTTATTGGGGTAAAATGCATAAACATAAAATTTAAAGGCTTAACCATTTCTAAGTGTGAATGCAAGGGTGTTGCATTCACAGTGTGGGACAGCCGCCGCCACCA
>CAUYPK010001317.1:0-28408 GCA_963574355.1 Loris lydekkerianus
CTCTATTGTTGCTGGATCTTTGTAGGGAGTGACCCTGTGTAGTTCCTCTGGGGCTGCTCTAGCTAGGGAGTTCTGGTTGTGGAAGCAGCTCTGGTGTGTGACACACCCAGATCCAGCAACAGGGCTGGGGGTGGTGTGCACGGTTCTGGGAGTGCCTGGCTCCCAGTGACTTTGGCACAGAGAACCCAAGGCTCCAGCAGTCTCTTGCCAGGAGAAGGGCTCTGAGCAGAGGCAGGGAGGGCTCCAGAGGGCACGCAGCTACCAGAGTCCTGGCCAGATAAATGGGGTAGTGTGCAGGCTGGGAGGACACAGAAGGGAGGATGCAGAGTTGCATGGCTCCCGCAGTTCCTGGGACACAGAGTTGCGTGGCTCCCACAGTTCCTGGTCAGGGAATGCGGAGGCCCGGTGGGTGTGGGTCACCTATCGGGGGTTGCTGCACAGCTCTTATGGAGGTCTGGGCGGCACCAAGCTCAGGAGTTTAAGGTTGCTATGAGCTGTGATGTCACGGCACTCTACCCAGGGCAGCAGCCCAAGGCTCCAGTATGCCAAAACCATCTCACTCTGCCCCTAAGGATTAAGGCTGTAAGGTAGTTCAGTCCCCGCCTTTAGGCTGCTCAGTCTTTGGGTTACTTTGTCCCACCCAATCCTTGCTCTGGGACCCTGAGGGCGGAGCTTGCCAGGGCAGTTCTTTCACAATGGCTTCCTGCGCCCAGCTCAGTGGCTCAGTCTGGGGCCCCAGACAATGCCCAAAGTTCTCCGCACTCCTGCTCAAGCTCTCCGCAAGGCAGCTCAACTGAGCGCCAAGTCCAAAAACATCAAAACAGTTCACCGGTAAGGCCTTTCCAGTTTGCAGTCTCACTCCTGCTTGTACTCAAGGTTGCCAGCGTGATTAGGTCGATCAAACACACGCAACCACTTGCCAGTTTTCTACTGTTTTTGTCCTCCTCCTTGGGTCCAGAAGTCCCTTTCTGGCTCCCTGTATCCTCAAAGGGATGATCATAGGCAGATCCCACTAGCCAGAGATGCCTGGAGTCTTGTCTCCCCAGACTCGCTATGCCCAGTTGCAGGGAAGCTGTTACTCAGCCGCCATCTTTAATCCATTCCTCAGGTCACGAGCAATCTGAGTGCTGTGTCCACCATCCCTCTGTCTTCAGATACCTCTGCACCCTCAGACCCCTGGCCTCTTCTCTTGACAGCTTATTTTTTTGTCAGCTCTGAATAATATTCCACTGTCAAGATGTACTGCAGTTTGTCATGCACCTTCTAAAGGACATCTTGATTGCTTCTAGTTTGGGCAACTGTGAATAAAGCTGCTATGTAGGCTTCTGTGTGACGTTAAGTTTTCAGTTCATTTGGATAAATACCAAGAAGCATGATTGTAGCACCACTGGGGAGAGACATGTCCAGTTTTGTCGAAGCTGCCCAACTGTCCTCCAAAGCAGCTGTGCCATCTCGCATCCCCAGCAGCAGTGAATGCGGGTTCCTGCTGTTCCACATCGTCAGCAGCATGCGGTATGAATGTTTTGGATCTGGGCCCTTGTAGTAGATGTGTACTGGTGTCCCATGGTCCTCATTCGCAACTCCCTAATGACATATGATGCTGAGCCACTTTCCCTAGGCCTGTTTCCCTTATGTGTATCTTCTTCCGGGAAGTGTCTGTTTGGGTCTTTTGCCCATGGTCCAGGATCATGCCTTTGACGTCATATCTAAAAGGTCATCAACAAAATGTCATCTAGATTGTGTCACATGTTATCTTTTAGGAGTTTTGCAGTTTTGTGTTTTACATTTAAATCTGTGATGCATTTTGAATCAACTTTGGTGAAGGGTGTGAAGTCTGTTTCTAGAGTCATCTTCCCCGTCTGGCTGTCCAGTTGTTCAGCACCGTTTGTTCAAAAGACTCACTTTCCTCTGTCAAATTGCCTTCCCTCCTTCATCAAGATCAGTTGACTATACTCGTGTGAGTCTGTTCCAGCTCTGTCCCACTGACCAGTGTCCATTCTTTTGCCAATACCATGCTGTCTCGGTTATTGACAGAATTTTTTAACTTGGGGATTTTTATGATCCTAGAAATCAAACTATGAAATGTTTACCTTTTTTTTTCCTGTAGAAAATGTTAATAAAAAGTAAGCCCTGTCCCGTAGTCTCTTTTTGCCCACCCTTGCCTGCTCTGGCTCTGTGGGTATTGATACTGGACCATTGTCTCAAAAGCTGTTCAATGGCTGGTGTTTTTAAAGTCAGAAAATTTCCACAGCATCAAAATAGCTATGTCAAATGTCCTCAGTTTCAAAATGGCAACATCAAGACAACCACATCAAAAGATCAGGTCCCGACCATGAGGCCTGGAGCAAAGCTTCAGTGGGGGCTGCTCACTGGAGGCCTCAGGCCAGTGCAGACGGTGGTTAATAATACCATTTTGTGTATTTCAAAATTGCTAAAATAGTAGATTTTAAACCTTCTCACAGTAAAAAGAAGTAAGTAACTGAGGAATTAGATGTGTTAATTGCTTGATTTAATCTTTCTACAAAATATGCATGTATCAAAACATAACTTTGTCTCCCATAAATATACGCAATTGTTATTTATCAATGAAAAAATAATAAATAAAATAAATTATGCTTTTAAAAACAAAGGCCCTATCACAGACTTCAGACTGTTTATGGGATTCCATCTTAAAAATAATAGCCCACTTTTCAGCATTAACCACATTTGGAAAAAAAATAGGCCCCGAAAACCCAAAGTCAGCAGCCTTCTCCAGTTGAGTTTTGCAGCCCAGGAAATGGGTAGGTATCCAGAAAAAGGAGAATATTTGAGAAAAATGCAAATCAGCTTATTGAACATTCTAAGAAGCCCTGCTTGGTACCTTTTAAACTTGAAGAAGCCTGCTTGGTATCTCTTAAACTTGAAGTTTGTTATATAATAGTGTGGAGTATTTCGTTCAGTATACCTCAGGCTGTAAGAGTGGGGGGCCCCTTACTTTCCCTTTCCCTGATACACATTAAGGAAGCCTTTTCTCCCTGTATTTGAGATGACCAAGAGAGCGACCATCTCTGCTGTCTGTGTCCAGCATTGAAGAGCTGGGGAAGTTTTGGAGCAGATACTCTTCTACTCCACCCTGTATCACCCCAGCATGATCCGTCCTTCTTCTCTATTAGCCCCCAAGATTTAGCTCACTTCTGTTTTCATTTTAAGGTTTCTAGCATCTGCCCAATTTCTTGAACTTTCCCTAGCCCACCCCTACCCCTAAGAATGGACAGGGGAGCACAAGGCCAGGACCACAGGCTTCATTGTCAATACTTCCCCTTACCATGTAGCCCCTGGCAAGATACTTTCCCTTATCTGTGACCTTGTATGAAGAGGAAAAAGAGATAATGTGGGAAACAGCCCCCCCAGCACCTGGCACAGAGCAAATGCTTAGTGAGAGGCACTTTGTACTGAAGTTGTCATCGTAATAACAGTTCACTACTTATTCCCACAGTGAACAACTTTACAGTCACTATAACATTATTTATTAATATTTATAAAAATACTAGATAAAACTAAATTATAAAGATAAGAAGGTAAGTAAGGCTAGTGTGGGCATGAAATCCTCATCCATTATTGTAAAAGTAAATGAATAATGTCTAAAATTTATTGTCAAAACACACAACTAAAAGAATGATTAAAAACTTTCCAAGACACTGTATGGCCCACAGACCAGCACTAGCACTGCCTGGGAGCTTCTTAGAAACACAGAATTCCAGGCCCTGTCCCAGACCCACTGAGTCAAATCTGCTTTTAACAAATCTTCAAGGGATTTACATACCCAGGAAAGTTTGAGAACCTTGAAAATTTGGTTTTAGGAATAGGACTGGAAGTGGAGAAAGAAGAAAAAGGAACAGGAGTTTCTTGTCTTAAGCCTTCGAAGTACTATAATACCTGACCTTGGTTTAGCCAGGTTCATGTTATTTATTAATTTGATTTACAAGTTTCTAACAATTAAAAAAATAAATACCTGGTTAGAATGTGGTCCTCTTCTCACTAATACTTATTCCCTACCACTCCTGGCCCCAGACCTCAGCTAGGAGTAAAGTGATTTCTCTAAGACATCACAGTCCCCCAGGCTGACACTGTTCCTCACTTGCCATCTGCAGACTTTGCCATGAAAACCATTTCTTGGGGTTTTCTCTGATTCTCTGGAATCTCCTTAGCTCAGAGATTGGCAAAGTACATTCCCCAGCCCAGCAGCATCCGTATCACCTGGAAATGTGTTAGGGCTGTGGAGTGCTTCAGACCTGCTGAGTGGCAAAGGCTGGGAGAGGTTTCTCATTCCTTCTGGAATCCCTCCTGGAAATCCTGATGCTTGCCAACCCACCCCTGTTCTATTCTTGGATTAGATTGTTGCAAATCTCACCTGGGCTCATAAATTAGCACTTCTTCAGTGATCATTTCTACTTACTAGCCATATTCATAAAGGACAGAAACACAAGCTATCCCAAAGCTGGCTGGATCTTCCTCAATCCAGTCTTCTTATACACAAGCTTAAATCAGGAGTTTACAGGGGTTATGACACACACATCCAGCTCTCTGATGCACACCGTGGCCTAGCTTTGGGGTTTATTCCTGCATCTGCTCCATGGCCTCATCCACATACATCAGAACCAACTTGAAAGGATGGATTTCCTGCCTCCTCCCTCTTGTCCAGAGGTCCTTGAACCCTTGCACCCTGTAAGTACCACATTGTCTCCCAAAGCCCCCAGACTTCAGCTCCCCCCTCCCCCAGGAGATGTGTTGTGGAGATAAGTTCTGCTGCGGTTGAGCCTGATTCAGTGAGCCTGGGCCTGCCACTCCTTGCTACCACCTGTTTCTCCTCCGTCTCTGTCAGCAGCAGTGAGTGATGAGCCCCTCAGATAACCACAGCGAGGACCACAGGCTCATGTCACTTCCTGTGATGGGAAACTGATAGCAACAGCCCGTATCCCAAACTCCCACCAGAGTAAAGATTTCTATGGGAAAGAGTGGGCCTGGGATTGCAAACAAAGCCTTCCACAGAACATGGAAGCCAGATTTCATGTATTGGTTGGAAACCAGCCTTACTGCTGTAGGGCATTGGGGAGACCTGCCTTGCTTGCCTTTGTCTTTCATCTTTGCCGTTGCGATCTTGGGGGGCTTCGCTCCCTTTGCTACAGGTGTGTGGGTGTTAACATCACGCTATGGAAAAAAAAGCACACGCACATACACACACCACAGCCTTTTTTCTCCACTTCTATGCAAGCAGATGTTTTTGTGACTTTCTGAAATAAAGAAAAATATCAAGTGTGTTACTTGCTCTTCACAACTTCTTTTAGAAAAGTAGTCCTGCTGCTGCAAACCAATAAGAAAGGACAATCCAAATTTTTAAATGTGCAAAAGTATGAAGAGGTTTCCCAGATGAGGGAAGAAAAACATCTGAGAAGATGCTTTAACTAGTAATCAGGGAAATGAATGTTAAATAAGAACAGCACTTTCACCCCTCAACATTGGAGAACCATTTCAAGTTTAATATCAAGCACTGGAATTGGGAACCAAGTACTTTCACCCACGCCTGAGGATGTGAAAATTGGTTCAGTCACTTTGGGAGGGGATGATGGCCACATCTGTTCAAATATAAAGTGTGCCTCCCTCACATCACAGCTATTCCATTCTGCCAGGCCTTTTAGAGAAATAGGCATGCATTTCCTCAAGGAGGAGGGGGAACAAAGATCATAGCAGCCTTGCTTAGGTTGATGAAGGTGGAATTCCACCTTCAACACGTCCATCACGAAGACAATGATTACATAAAGGATGGTTCCCTCACTCTCGGGAATGCTGGGCAGCAGTGACAGGAGGATCCCCACCCAGGGTATCTCTTAAAAAATCTTCTTGGCACACCTCAGGTCCTTTCATGGCACACCGGTTGAAAATCACTGCTTTAAAAGGATTCATGGCCAAATGGGCACAGCACTTACCTCCATGAAGAAGTCAGGAGTGGTGGGAGGTGGTCCCTCTGAGGCATTTAGCTAAGTCTATAATTATTTCATTATTCGAGTGTTTTCAAGAATAAACTACATAACACCACATGAACTCTATAAAGGTATACAACTATTAGGTATCCATAATAATTAAACATTCAAAAATAGAATAAAAAAGAATCAACTGCATGGTTACACAATTAACATTAACAATAGGACTTTAATAAGTCTTTTTATCTGTTGAATAACATCACAAAATCTGTCACTTGTCTTAAATGTTAAGTAGACTTTGTACAAATATACAATTGCTTCTATTTAGAAAGTTACTATAAACTCATCTCATTTGTGAAATCTTTTGTTGTTCATCTGATCGTTAAGAATAAAGATTTCTCTGTGTTCAACCACAAATACACAGACACACACACACACACACACATACGCACACACACATACGCACACAGACAACCATAACTCATCCCGGGGATAGCAATTTCCACCCTCTGCCACACTGTGCTACCTTTCAGGATGTCAAAACCACATCCAAGCATGCCTTTCTGACTAGCTGATAACTTAGTTTCCACGCTTCCGTGCCATCTGATTGTCAACTCATAATTTCAGAGCTGCTGAAACCAAGGTACACCTGACCCGGTGGTGGTGCCTGGGACTGTGGGTGGAGCCTGATAGCCAGGCACCTGGCTTCCTGACCAAACCTCACAGCTTCCTGTGTGGCCTCACCAGCATCCCTCCTGCCAGGCTGAGCTTCAGAGCAGGCACTGGAGAGACCATGGGGGTGGGGCAGAAGACTGCTGATCTGCAGAAAGTTCCTTATAGCTTTCCAATTTATACGTCGTGTTGAATAAGGCAGCGCTGTAGAATGAAAAGACGTGGAGATTTGGAGGAAAATTCAGAACCACGTTTTTAGGGACTCCAGTGCTTTTGCTGCATAATCACTCTTTCTCTCCATGAGCAGACCCACCACAGAAGCCAAACTACAATCCTGGAGGAAATGGTTTTAGACCAGAGCTTACATGACGAGAGAAATGTCATCTTGGCTTCCCCCAGACCTTGGGGTGACCTCCTCTTTCTGAGCCAGACATACCTAAATTTCTTTTTATTTCAGTAAGATGGCAATTTTAGAGCTCCAAAAAGACAGACTCTAATCATTCTCTACCAAGGCCAGGCTAAGCCATCTCCAGATGTTACCAGATGTTCCTAAGCACCTGGTGCAAAGGGGCTAACCAATGAAACAGGCAGTTGGAGGCTCAGAGTTGGCTGCACCCCCTTAAAACTCAGAGGTGGCCCAGAGGAGGTATTTTCCTTCTTATCTGGCTATGTCCCATCCCAGGAGGGAGAGGGAAGAACCTGTGGACCCAAGGTAACACCGAACCACTTACTTCATTGAGACATTGATCATGCTTTTTGAGAGAGATATAACAGAGACATGTGTTAAATGTTAAGTAGACTTTGTGCAAATATATAATTGCAGCTCTTTAGAAAGTTACTCATAACAGAGTTACTCTCATAACACAGTCAAGCAGACGTGACTTTAAAGTGACACCTGGCAGGCCTGGCATCTGCTTTTCCTGCTCCTGGGAAGGTCCTCGAAAAGCTTGAACAAGACAGATGGATTACAATCTGCCTACTCTGGTATCCCTGGGGTTTCCCAGAACCAACGTGCGCCGCCGCAAGCGGGGAGCCCTGTGCATCCCTCATACACCTGGACTGTCTTTGCCAGGGGCCTTTAGACAAGGCCCTGCACTCCTGAGCAATGCTGGGACTGCCTGCTGGTGGGGGCCTTTGTTGTACGTATTCTCTAGTCCTCCCTGCCCGCCCAGCACACACACACACACACACACACACACACACACACACACTTTCTCCAGCTCTCCAGCCAGTGCCACACAAGCCCTACGGACCTGAGAGATGCCCTCTCTTCTCAGTGACTCCAGATATTTCTGCTCCTGCCGTGATGTGGGTATCTGACAGGCGACTCACTGGGAGTGCTTTCCAAACTTTAAAGTGGGGATCTTTTAAAATACAAATTCTGAGTCAGCAGGTCTGAGTGGAGCCTGAGAGTCTGCATTTTTAGCAAACTTTCAGGCAATATCCATGATGGTAGGCCAGGACCATACTTACTTCCATGTTGGAGAACTGTGGGAAGAAGACCTGCCTTATGGTAGCCTCTGGAAAGAGAAGGGCCACAGGCCTGACAAGACAATGTGCCAGGGGCCCTGTAGACTGTGGGTGCAGGGGAAATGCTAGCTGCTATTACTGATACTTTTTGTCCTATAAATGAGATACTTACTTTGGAATCAGAGAGAGCTGGGATTATTCCTCTCATTGCTTACTAGGCTTACTTAGTCACTGAATTTCATAAAGACTCAGTTTTCTTAGCTGTAAAATGGGAGGGTGTTATTTGAATATAGCTCTATTTGCTCTTTATGGATCCAAATGAACAAAAGATTTGTGTGTGTGTAACTCACTAGACATTTCTGCTACATGCTAAGAATCTAGAACCAGAACCTGGCGAAAAATCCACTCAAACTGTTCAAACTGCTCTGTTCAGTCGTCTAGTTATCAAATTTATAAAACTTCTTAGGAAACCCAGCATGATTTATGGTTTGCTGCCACTGCTCTACGAAGCTAGTGGTTTCAATCAAGTTTCACTTGTTCACCCCTGAAGTTTAGCAGAAAGCTGAGGAAAATCCACTTGAAAGAAAACTGCTCCTCCCTTGCCCTTCTTATCACCAGTGCTGCCCAGAGCCAGAACTCTGGGGAGCACCCGTTGTGGAGGGTGCCTGTTGTCTCAGCTACTCCAGGACTGAGGCCCCCATTCCATGAGGGCCAACATTTACCTTTGGCTAAGACAAGCTTCCTAAAGCAGTGCTGCACAGAAACAATGTAAGCTCCAGATCTTACCATTTAATTCCAACCCATCCCAAAGATCCTTCAAACAAGACTGATAGATGTGTTCAGACTGGCAGATCCCAAGAAAAATCTTAAATTGGGGGAAATTTAGCATGAGCCACAGGTAATTCTGGCACAGGAACGGCCCACAAGCACCCATTACAAGGCCACTCTCTGCTCAGCATTTTGTAAGCACAGTTTTTACACTGGCGTCTTTAACCATAACCACCACCTTGACAGGTGGATACTATCTACTACTATCTATACTAATAACTATATTATTACCCTGCATTTTACCAAAGAAGAAACTGAGGGAAAGAGAAGTTCATTAACAAATGAATTTAAGAGATGGAAAATGTGACTATCTTATTTTTATCTATGCAATATAAAAGTCATTACAATAATAAGTCATCAACCTACTTAACTGGACCCATTGATTGTTCTGGAATTGCTCCATGGCAAACTTCAGTCTTCCATGGTATACACAAAGATTCACATCACTATTGAGTATATTCAAAAACTGTAAATGACGCAAGTCTAAAATCAATTACTGGACATCCAGAGAGGTGTACGGCCATTAACATGTTTTCCAAGAATTTGTATTGACATGAAAAAGCCCTAAAGATAGGATGTGAAATGCAGAGGGTAGGCTATTCACACATTCATTTATTTATTCAAAGTTAGTTATCCCACGTCTGCTTCTCCAGCATAGTTCTGTGAGCACAGCTAGTGAATCAGGCAGCCCCACCCTGATACAGCTGACAGTATGGTAGACAGAAATATTTCACTTGCGGTGCATCTTACAAGGGTATATGTGAAACTTAGTAAATGTGGAATGTAAACGTCTTAACACAATAACTGTGAAATTGCCAGGAAGGCTATGTTAACCAGTGTGATGTACATGTGTCAACTGGTCTGTGAAACTAGTGTATGATGCCCCATGATCATATCAATGTACATAGCTATGATTTAATAAAAAAAAAAAAAACAGATTAACAATAACAACAATTTCAACAACAACAAAAAAGAAAAGAAAAATAAACTATGTATATATATATCTTGCTGAATATTGCCTGGGCAATAGGTGATCTTCTGGGATATGAGATGCTAATCACAATATAGCTGTGTAAGATGGAGACTGGACGCCTTTGCTAACTTCTTTGCCCTCAAATCCCACAGAGTTGGGAGCCTGGATATCTCCTCAGCCTGCTGGATATCTCCTCACCTGGACCTTTCCAAAGTGTGTCCCTTGGCTAAGCAGTGGCTAACCCAGGAAAGTAAGTGTTGCTCAGATCTCTCCAGAAGTGTCTGTCCACTTTTCAGGTGCTCCAGAACCAGCCTTGCTGTAGGACCCTGAGGGCTACGCACAGCTGGCAGCCAAACAATGAAACCTCCAGTCTGCCTTGGCAGCTCAGTCCTGGCCTCTGGGTGCTGTTCAAAGTCTCTTGCTCACTTGCCCAAGGTCTCCTAGAACCAGCCTCACTCTAGGATCCTGAGGGCTGAGCCTGCAAGGCAGCTCTCCCACAACGGCTGGCTGAAAAGCGAAAACTCCATTCTGCCCCAGTGGCTCAGTCTCGATCTCTGGGCTCTGTTCAAGGTAACTCAATCAAGTGCCCAAATCCAATAAAACCCCACAGGGAAGGCCTTACCTGTCTGCACACTCTCACCACTGCCTAGCTGCTTTCACCCTCAGCCACCACAGCTGATGGCCTCAGACCCAACACAAACACTTGCCCCTTCTTCACTGCTTTCATCCTCTTCCTGTGGTCCCAAAGTCTCCCTCAGCCACCCTGTGCCCCAAAACGGATGTTTCTGGGTGAAGCCCACCATCCTGAGGTGCCTGGAGTCTTCTCTCCCCTATCTCACTGTGTCTGGTTTCAAAAAAGCTGTTTCTGGTCCACCATCTTGCCTGAAAATTGTTATTGCATTATTTCTTTATCATCTTTCTTCCCTCAGTCTTCTCTGATCTTTCTGGAATTCCTGTTTAGTCTCTTCTTAGACTCCCCTCTGGATTGATCCTCTACGAGTGTGTGTGTGAGATATTGTGAAATTCCCATCTCCTCACATACAATTCCTAAAATCCTTGGAATCTCCAAAGCGATAAGTGTCTTTTTGTTGACTGATGGCTGGAAGCCCTTAGGTAGCATCAGGATGGGGCTGGTCACAGAAAGAGAGGCCGGATGAAAGGGTTGGGATTGTCAACTCTACTTCCTAACCTCCAGGAAGAAGAGAGGGACTGAGGTTAAGTTGATCACCACTGGCCAATGATTTAATTAATCATGTCTACATAATGAGGCTTCCATAAAATCCCATAAGGACTAGGTTCAGAGAACTTCCAGATAGGTGCACAAATGGAGGTTCCTGGAGGGTGGTGCGCCTGGACAGGGTATGAGTGTTCCCTACCCCTTCTCCCACACCTCACCTATGCATCTCTTTATCTTTACCCTTCATAATATCTCCTATACAGAACCCAGTAAATGTTTTCCCTGAATTCTGTGAGATTGCCTACCAAATAATCATCCCGGGTCATAGAAATAACCCAGAAAAACTGCTGAGATTTTATAAAATGTGTGTAGTATCATATTACATGGTTACATATCTAGCATAAAATAAGAAATCGACAGTTATAAAACAGCAGTTTTATACATTTTGTATGTCAGGTTTGGGCGGAGGAGACTTGGAGGAGGACAAATTGGTCACTCTGAGTGCCCTCGGCTTTATTGAACTTACTTAAGTAGAAGGTGCGAGTGGGGAGCACTGGCCTTGGAGCTGGGGCAGACTCTGAGCAGTGAATGGTGGAGGCTGCTTGGAAGGTAGAGTACCCTCTCTATTTCAAGGTCAATTTCATATGCATTCAGCACTTAGTGATTACTGTGTACCAGAGACTGCATTAGACTCCAAAGACACCTTCACCTTCAACCAGGATAACAGCCCGAAATGGTGAGAATTGCTTTATGTGTTAGAGGGAGACATCTAGAAGTTAAAATCTCACAGTATCTCATAGGAACACATCCTTTTCATACTTGCTTAAGATTTAAAATGTTCCATACGCTGGGCATGGTGGTTCACGCCTGTAATTCCAGACGCCGAGGCAGGTGGATTGCCTGAGCTCATAGGTTCAAGAACAGCCTGAGCCAGAGTGAGACCTTGTCTCTAAAAATAGCCAGGCATTGTGGAGGGCGCCTATAGTCTCAGCTACTTGGGAGGCTGAGGCAAGAGAATTGCTTGAGCCCAAGAGTTGGAGGTTGCTGTGAGCTATGATACCACAGCACTCTACTGAGGGCAACAAAGACTCTATCTCAAAAATAAATTAATAAAAATTAAAAATAAAATGTTCCATAAAATTATTGTGATTCAACCACAAATACAGTTTGAGGCCTTTTGAATATGGCTATTTATTCAACAAATCTTTTTTGAGTTCCTACTCTATGATATCCACTAGAGCTAGCACCTAGGGTGAAAAATGGAAAATTATTTCTAATACAGTTCACCAGTTATCTGCCAAAGACAATACTGAAGCATCTTCTTCTCTCTTTCTCAGAGGCAGAGACCAAATTAGTTTAATTCTGAACTGTAGAGACTGACTCTTGGTTAGCAACCTGGAAACTTAGGGATAAGTAGGTGGCTTACTGACATATTAATTTATACTGGAGAAAGAATACAATTTAGTAGAAAATTTTCATTCATAAAGTTTTCCTCTAGTTTTCATCTTTCTCATAGCTGTTTTGGTCTCAGTTTGACACTGTAAGATGAGTCACTGTGAAATCAGGAATGGACCCTCTGTCCTCAAAGGTTGGCACACAGGCCTGTGAACTTGGAAAGAGAACAAAGGTTTCTAGAATGATAAACAATAAAAATGAAGACTGAAAAGCCTGGCTTCCTCTTCTTTGCATCAACAAATATCAGTTGTTAGGCAGCCCTGAATAATCTACTCCTCCTTTTCCTGAAAGGTGGATAAGTTACTATTAAATCATATCCAAAAGGAGGTATATTTTAATTTTAAATAAATATAGCAGAAATGAAGTGGCAACTCAACTAACATGAGAGAAACTTGTGAAACGACACTATTTGCATTTATGATTTTTTCCCCATCTAATTCCACTCTCTCCAATGTTTCCTGAAATCTCACTGGCACTGACATCCTGATAAATTCTAAAAGGAAGAAGGGGAACAATCTAAATGGCAGGACGGGTGTGGCAGAGAGGTCACGGTGAAAAAGGAAAGTGCAGCTGCTCAAGGGTATGCAGATAAGTGTTAGGTTCAAGGGTGGAAAGGAAGTATGTGAGATTGCACAGTCGCCCTGGCGGCTGAGGACGGACTTCTCATGAAGGAACACAAGCTTCAGGTTCTTTTGTTTAGCTGATTTGCAAACAAGCAAGTCACAAGACCAGCCCTCCCAACATCTCATTAAGCAGCAGAAAGCCTGTTTCCCTTGGGAAAAGCTAGTAGAGGTGTCTATGTCCTCTGATTGCAAAAAGGACTAGATTTCCCCTGAAGTCTCTGCTATTGGAGAGGACTTGCAAAGGCTGTAGTGACAGAGTGCAAAAAACATGTATTTAGAATTAGGTATCAGCTCATATCCTTTCTATCTATTTCGGTCAGTTACCCTCCCTGAGTTTCAAATTCCTTGTCTGTAAAATGTGGAAGATCGAATAAGCAAGGAAATGTGACTCTAAATTTCTAAAAAGATTTCTTCTCTCTTTAACTTTCTTCTAATTAAAAAAGCTTAAATTCTAAAATCATAAACTAGTTACCTGCTTTCTATGTACCTCAGGTTAACTTATGCATTTTATTAATAAGACTATTACATTTAAAAACATGTGCACCTGTTTTAGGATGACCCCCTCGGAGGTCTCTGCTACCAGTTTGGTGGAAGGACACATGATCAGGATCCTGGTGCCAGGTCAGTGTCCTGGTCAGCAACTAAGGCCCGCTTTCCAGCTGAGACAGTAGTTTCCTTTTCAAAATGCTTGCTATTTGCTTAGAACAATGGTGGATAGTCATTCATCCGACCCACTGCCTGAACAAGCAGCTTATGCTATTTCTCCAAAGCCGAATTAATTCATATAATTTTGTCAAGTCACCTGGACGTCTTCATCGCATTAAAAAACATTTAAGGTATCACCCAACTCTGGCCTGAAAGTTCTTCTGGAATACCTTGTCCTATCATCATTTCTAAGTAACTTAGTAGTCTAATGGTCATAATTAACTTAGTCAAATATAAAAACTGCTCTCTACACTGTCCTGGCAAGAGTCAAATTCTTAAAGTGTTTATAACTTAATAAATTAGAATTCAGATGTGTGAAACCAAGTTGACTTTGTTTCAGCCTGTATTAGTTCAGGCGCCCATGTTTTTGCTTCAAGTTGGAAATCGCCAATGAGGTGTTGAAAGGGTGCCACACTCCCGAGTCACAGCTCACCATCTTTCATATCCATGGGATAGACCAAGCCCCATTTGGTCTTGTTTAAATGTTATTATTTTTTATTACCATTGTTATTAGTTAAAAACCAATAGAAGCAGGATAGCAAAGGGAAAAGTTCAGGATAAATAACTTCTCCCTTAGGAACTACAAGGTAAGCATACACACATCCTCCTCTGGGGCCGACAGCAAGTCACACAAAACAGTCCACAGAACGGGAGCAGTTTGACGCAGCTGTGTGGATTCCCCTGCTCGTTCCTGGTCTAGATCACTAGCTTCTCCATGCTAAGCGTGCTTGTAGTTTCATCCTCTTCATTTGACCCAAAATATCCGGGGAGGTCCAGCATCCTCTGCTCGGCCTCTGTAAGGCCGAAGGATGAATTGTCGTAGAAGCCGAACTCCGGGTGGGAGGGGACGCTCTGACACTTGTCTTTTCTACATTGAGAAGGGCTCAGGGGACTGACCCTCTGGTAGCCTTCCTTAGGGGATGTGGGGGCAGACTGCTTCCTGCAGACACTCCTGTGACCCGGGGACGGGCCCCTCCGGGCTTTAGGAGGGTCGGTTTTCTCAGCTCCCACTACCAGTCCCGCCTGGGGACCCGCCAGCTCTGCCTTCCTGGAGGGCTGCCCTACGGTGCAGGATCTAGGGAGAGGGCTCAACGGGCGGCCGCCTCCTCCTGCTCCTTGGAGAAGCTCCAGTCTCTCAGGGACCAAGTGGACACCTCGGCTAGGAGGCCTGACCTTGTCCTCGGCCTGGTCCCAGGTCCGCGCCCTGGAGCTGTAGGCCGGGACCTGTCTGGGCGTCAGCGCTGACAGGCTCCTCTCCCTGAACGGCCGGGCCTGCTTGGTCTCGTGGAAACTAGCCGTCCTCCGGAACTGGGGGTTCCTGGGGTGGGTCCTGTCCAGCGGGGTCCCTCTGCTGCCCACGTGCCTCACCTGTGACTTGCGGATCAGGGTCTGGCTGGGGCTAACGGCACAGCGCGCCTGCGACGCGCCCCCGTCCAGCCTAGAGGGAGGCCTGTCCCCGGCACTGGCCGCCGGCTGATCCAGAAATGGGGATTTGATCCGGAACTTGTTTGTGACAGCTTCTTCCGAGCTTTCCAAGTCCAAGGGGGGCTGGCCGGCGGCGGCGGCAGCGTCCACGGCAGTGTCAGTCAGGGGACTCTGCGACACGTGGTACACCTTGGTGGTCTCCGTCAGACCCCTCCTCTTCATCTCCTTCAGCTGCTGCTGCGCCAGGCGGTAGCTGAACAGCGGGGGGATTATCTTGTGCGCGCCCGCCTGGAAGCTCTCGAGGCCCGAGGCGTCGTCCAGCGAGAGGCCCGCGCCCGGCGCGTCGCCCGCGTCTGAGAAGCTGCTGCCCCGCTCGCCCAGCTCGCCCAGCTCGCAGATGGTCTCCTGGTCCGAGTTCCTGCGGAAGCCGGGGCCGTGCACGGAGCTGTGCCGCACGGGGCTGCTGCACTTGGGGGTGCGGCCGAACCTGCGCCACAGCGTGATGAGCACGGTGGCCGCGATGATGAACAAGCACAGGGATATTCCAGTGACCGTCACGATGTTGTTGGACTTGGCTGGAGCCTGGGGCTGAAGAGGAGGCAGGATGGACGGTCTGAAAGCTGCAAACGAACAAACAAATGTATTCTCAGCATTGTTCTCTCCCAGGGGTTCCCAGGGCTCTGAGTGGCCTGATGGAACCATCTAGCAGTTAAGGGAAGGAGGAAAACGAATTCCTTCTGGTCTTAGATACGGATCTCTGCTGGCAGCTGAAACCCAACGAGGGCACCGCCGAAGGGAGAGACCCACGGAAGGGAGGCGACCAGGGAAGCCTCCGTCAAGGCAACGCCTGGGGAACTCAGCAAACTTTCTGCCTAGAAGCACCATGCAGGAAATTTGAAGGTAAAATCAAGGCTTTCTCTTACGACAATGTAATCATGGTATCTAGAGGCACCGTGGAAACTTCTTACCAAGTATAAAATTGGAAATGCAAAATGATTTAAGTAGGTTAAATGTAGGTAGCCTAAATTTGCACATCATAAGAGAAACTAACTGATGAAAATGAGATTCTTGACATTATAATACAACTCATTCCCCATTTCTAATACCCAGAGATTGTCTTTGCTAGGTGCTGAAGCCTCTGCTCCCCGCTCTTCTATTTTGACCTGTCCACTCTTCTTCCATTTTCCATGTGGTGTGGGTTTTTCTTTTCATCCCCTGGTCTCTCAAATTGGTTTGCCCCATGGTCATCAAATGTTTCTTCTAGTGCAGGTGCCACCTGGAGCCTCCACCTGTGCTGCCTCTGAAACACCTTGGAAATATGAGACAACTACTTGCCACCAGACATCCCCTTGGTACCCCTTGGTCACCCATCCTATCATTTTTTCCACAGTCTCATCACCACCAGCTCTGTGCTTCACTCCCTCCACCTGTCCTCCTGCCGTCCACCTATCCCATATCCTTTCTAGTGGCCCCTGGGGATAGCTGATTGCAAACTCCTCAACATCCCTAACCTTTCCACAAAGCACCTTCTTGTCCCATCTGAAGACTGGAAACCCTGTCACTTCCCTGACCCTCTCAGTGGTGGCTGTCACACATGCGTGTACATCCTGGATATGAAGGTCAGACAAGTAAGTTTGCAAACTCATCCTAGAAAAAGTCCTACATACCTCACTGCTGAATATCACTATGGTCACCTTTGAAGTATTCCTCTTGGGAAGCTATGCACCAATGCCAGCATCTAGTCCACCTTTCAAAGCAATCTTGGAACTCTTTTTCTAGAATGGCCATCAGGGCTGTCATTGTAGGGCACACTCAAACACACAACAATAATGAATGCCACTCAGCAATACACTGCACATGTTGATACAAACTCAGCTGTGAGACACTGGTATACCAAGGTTATAAAACCTGACTGAGTTGTTTGTACAGTGCTGTCAGCATACGTGCACAGTGGCAAGTTGGCAAATTTAATTGTCAGACTCTCATACTACAACAGCTCTCATGACCATTCCAGAAAAAGAGTTCCAAAACCGCTTTGAAGGGTGGACTAGGCACTAGCATCAGTGCATAGCTTCCCAAAGGGAAAATTTCAAAGGTGACTGTAATGATATTAGCAACGAGGTATGCAGCACTTTTTCGAGGATGAGTTTGTGAACTTAATTGTCAGACTGTGTAAGCAAACAGGGCCAGCTAAGCAGCATGTGCTCCCCAAGCTCATTCTTGATTGCCATTTCCAATCTGCACTCCTTCACCTCCATACAAAACTTTCACTCTTTTGATGTCCATACCACCCACCTAGACCACCTCAACACCATTATTTCCCAACCTCTTGCCAGACCTCAGTCACTCTAGCACATGGGTCATAGTCTTTTTTTTTTGCTATCCCAGAGGTAGGACAATCCCAAGTGAAGATGACTTTAAGTACACCCAATACACAGTGCCTTCCCACTGACAGCATGTTCCTCTTCTGAAATCTTAAACTGCACAGCCTGCTCTCTGGCTGTGTCCTCCCCTTTCACTCACTCACTATTACCACACTAGATTATTCAACATCATTGAGACTTGATTGTCCAATCCTCCATTTTTTCCCAATCTGCCATCCACCTCCTAGCCTCACTTCTGTCCCTGACCAACTTACATTCATGATCTGTCACTGAAATCATTTTCCTTCCAACAACCTCAACTCTCTTGACTTCTAATACTGAGCTACCTTCCTTCTCCTGGTCTCCAGTGAAAGTCCAACCCTAGGTAAACCCAGACATGTTAATTCTCAGCTACTACACCCAGGCCCTGAGCACTGGTAGAGAAAATAACACACCCGATGGAAGTCATCAGGCAAATACACCCCTAGCTTCTTCTGCCATTCTTTCCTAACCCATAAACTCACCAGAAGTCATATCTTGATTTTCCTCTTTTGGTACATTATCAGTGGGAGAAATGACCTTTTACAAAAGGTGAGGTTACCAGCAAATTCTCTCTAGGCCATCCTTCCCCAGGGGATCATCACTCTTTAGCAATTTTCACCAACACAGAAACATGCCCAAATTCTGCTCATTTTAATTTTTTTACTCAACAGATTTAGGGGGTACAGGTGTTTTTTGTTACAAGGATGAACTGTATAATGCTCAAGTCAGGGATTTCAGTGTACCCATTGCTAATAGTGTACATTGTACTGGATAGATAGATTTTTATTCCTCATCTTCCTCTCCCCCTCCTTCCTCCTCACGTGTCTATTATACCATTTTGTGAGCACTTATACCCCTTACTTAGCTCTCACTTATAAGTGAGAACATGTGGTATTTGGTATTTGCTTTTCCATTCCTGAGATATTTCACCTAGGATAATGGTCTCCAGTTCCATCTAAGTTTCTGCAAAAAGATTTTATTTCATTCCTTGTTATGGCTGAGTAGCACACGTACACCACATGGCACACCTTCACCACATTTTCTTTATCCATTAAGGAATTGATGGGCACTTGGGATGATGTCTTATCTTTCAGTTGTGAATTGTCCTGCAGTAAGCATTCAGGTGCAGGTGTTTTTTTTTAATAAAATGACTTAATATATCCAGGAGTGGGATTTCTGGGTGAAATGGCAGCTCTACTTTTAGTTCTCTGAAGAATCTCCATACTGTTTCCATAGCAGCTGTACTAGATTACATTCCCACCAACTATGTATAAGCGTTTCATTTTCTTCACATCCATGCCAACATTTATTGTTTTTTTATTTTTTTATTTTTCAGTAATGTCCACTATAATGAATGAAGGTAGTATCTCATTGTGGTTTTAATTTGAAGTTCCCTGATGATTAGTGATGTTGAGCATTTTTTCATATGTTTGTAGGCCATTTCTCTATCTTCCTTTGACAAAAATTTGTTCATGTCTTTTGCCCACTTTTTCATGGGGTTATTTGCTTGTTTCTTGCAAATTCTTTTGAGTTCTTGGTAGATTCTGGATATTATCCTTTTGTTGGATGAATAGTTTATGAATATTTTCTCCCATCCTGTAGGTTGTCTATGTACTCTGTTGATTATTTCCTTTGCAGTGCAGAAACTTTTCCGTTTAAGTCCCATTTTTATTTTTATTGTTGCTGTATTTTCTTTGGTGGTTTGTGTCTTTGTCTAGACCAATGTCCAGAAGAGTTCTCCCTGTTTTCTCCTAGAATTTTTATGGTTCCAGGTCTTACATTTAAGTCTTTAACCCATCTTGAGGTGAGAGGTCGTGATCCAGTTTCATTCTTCTGCATTTGACTATCCAATTTTCCCAGCACTGTTATTTGAATAGGGCATCCTTTCCCCAGTGTATTTATTTGTCTATTTGTTGAAAATCAATTTGCAATAGCTATATGGTTATATTTTGGAGTTCTTTATTCTGTTTCACTGATCTGTGTATCTACCACTGTACCAGCACCACACTGTTTTGGTTATTATAGCCTTGTGGTATAAATTGAAGTCCAGTCATAAAGTAATACTTCCAGGATTTTTGTTTGTTTTTGCTTAGTGTTGCTTTGACCATTCAGGCTCTTTTTTTGGTTCCATATGAAGCTTGGGATTGTTTTTTCTAAATCTGTGAAAATTATTCTGCTATGTTGGGGAGAATTACATTGAATCTGTAAATCACTTTGGGCAGTATGGACATTTTTGAAACATTGATTCTTCCAATTCACAAGCATGGGATGTTTTTCCATTTGTTTGTATCATCTATGATTTCCTTCTTCAATGTTTTATAGATCTCCTAGTAGAGATCTTTCACCTCCTTGGGTTAGTAGATTCCTAGGGGTTTTATTTTCTTTGCAGCTATTGTAAACGGTATTGAATTCTTGATCTGATTCACAACTTGACTGTTATTGGTGTTTAGAAGTGCTAATTTGTGTACATTAATTTTATAACCTGAGACTTTGTTGATTTTATCAATTCTGAGTCTTTTGCAGAAACTTTTAGGGTTTTCTAGATGTAAGATAATATGGGTACAAAACAGGGATAGTTTAACCTCCTCTTTCCCAATTTGGATACCATTTATTTCCTTTTTATGCCTGATTGCTCTAGCTAGGACTTCCAGTACTACTGCGTTGAATAGAACTCATTATGATAGTGAGCATCCTTTCTTGTTCCAGTTCTTAGTGAAAATGCTTTCAACTATTCCCCATTCTGTATGATGCTGGCTGTTAAGTCTGTCATATATGACTTTTATTACTTTGAGATATGTTCCATCTATGACTAGTTTGTTGAGAGTTTTTATCATAAAGAGGCGGTAGATTTTATTGAATGCTTTTTCTGTACCTATTGAGATATCATATAGCTTTTGTTTTTAATTCCGTTTCTGTGATAAATCACATCTATTCATTTGCACATGTCAAATCCTCCTTACATCCCTGAGATAAAACCAATAATGGTGAATTATCTCTTTGATGTGTTGTTAGATTTGGTTTGCTGGTATTTTTGTTGAGGATGTTTGCATCTTTGCATCTATGTTCATGAGGGATATTGATCTGTATGTAGTTTTCCTTTTTTGTTGTGTCCTTTCCTGACTTTGGTATCAGGGTGACACTGGCTTTGTAGAATGAATTAGGAAGGATTCCCTCTTCAATATTATAGAACAGTTTCAGTAGAATGGTTACCAGGTCTTTTTGTAATTCTGGTAGAGTTCAGCTGTTAATCCGTCTGGTCCTGGCCTTTTATTTTGGGGGGAAATTGTTTAAATGCATATATACGTGGAATTGTTATATCTTCTTACTGAATTTCTCCTTTTATCATTGTCTTTTCTTTTGTCTTTAACAACTGCCAATCTAAAGACTATCTTATCCCATATGACAATAGCTACTCCTGCTTTCTTTTGCTTTCTGATTGCATGGAATATATTTTTCTTTACCCCTTTACCTTGAGTCTATGAGAATTTTTGCAAGTTAAACAGATTTTTTGGAGACAGCATATATTTGAGTTGTTTTTAAAATCCATTCAGCCAATGCTTAAGCATAGCATTAAGATAATTTCCATTCAATGTTACTGTTGATATGTGCGATAATATTCTGCTTAACATGGTGATTACTACTGAGTTGCTGCTTTGTTTTCACCCTTGTCTTACTATTTCTAAGAGCGTTGCATTTTAACTTCAGGTGTTTTTACGCTGGTGAATATCAACTGTTCTGTTCCACACACAGGTGTAGCAATGACAAATTACCTTAGGGTTTGGTTGTCTAGGAAAGATTTTCTCCTTCATTTATGAAACTTAGCTTTGCAGGATACTAAATACTTGGCTATCCGTTATTCTGTTTAGGAAGAGTAAAATGGGAACCCTATCCTTTCTGGCTTGTATTCTTTCTGCTGAGAAGTCTGCTGTTAGCTTGATGGGCTGATAGGTTTTCTTTTGTTAAGTTACTTGAAGCTTCTGTCTCACAGCTTCTAAGACAGGCGTCCTCAAACTTTTTAAACATTAGGCCAATTCACTGTCCCTCAGACCGTTGGAGGGCCGGACTATAGTTTAAAAAAAAAAACAAAACTATGAACAAATTCCTATGCACACTGCACAAATATTATTTTGAAGTAAAAAACAAAATGGGAACAAATACAATTCACACCGCCTCAAACCGCGGGCTGTAGTTTGAGGAACCCTGTCTAAGATTTCTCCTTCATTTTGATTGTAGCCAGATTGATACCCATATGCATTCGTGATGTCCTGTTTGTCTGAATCTTCCAGGCGTTCCATGAACTTCTTCCATCTGGATGTTAAATCTCTAGTGATAACAGGAAAATTTTCCTCCATTATTCCCTCAAATTGGTTCTCTATGCTTTCTGCTTTCTTTCTTTTCTCTCAAGATGCCTATGATTCTTATATTTGTTTGCTATATATACTCTCATATTTCTCGGAGAGATTATTCATTCTTCTTGAGCCTTTCTTCTACATTTTTGACTGGGTTAATTTGAAAGCCTTGTTTTCAAGTTCTGAAATTTTTTCTTGTACTTTTTTCTAGTCTGTTGTTAAGACTTTCTCCTATATTTTGAAATTCACTAAATGACTTTCTAGTTATATTTTTCTTGTATTGTAATATCTATTTCTTTAGTGAATTTTTCATTTATCCTCTGAATTTTTTGTGCTTGTTTTCAACTTTCTTATCAATCTATCTCCTTGATCTTATTTTTCATTCATATTCTGAATTTCATATTTCACATTTCATTTTCCTTTTGGTTGAAACACATTGCGGGAGAACTATTGTGATCCTTTGGGGATGTCAAAACTGCCTGTTTTTTCATATTGCCAGAGTTCTTATGCTGATTCCTTCTCATCTGGAACCTCTTCTCTCAGCCCAAGTTGGATAGCTTTATGGTACACATGGTCTCCTCTGCTGGGAACTCCATTGCCCAGTGAAGAGAGGGAGAAGTCCCTGGACGGTGTGCTTGAGTCATACCCTGGAAGACTAACCCAGCAGGAGAGGGCAGGTGCACTGTAAGTCTTTAACACTGCTGCTCTCCTTAATCTCCCAATCCCCTGTGGTTGTCACAGGTGGTCAGCACGTGTGGTGTGAGTATTTGCCCAGGCCCAGCAGGGGTGATGGGGAGGTGACAGCAATAGGTTTCAAACTGGAGTAAATGCAGCATTCTGGGGCTGGCACCTCAAATGGCACTAATTGCAGTACTCTAGATTCATAAGTCAGTGGGACCCTGCTCTACCTTCTCTCTGGAGCAATGCTGCTGCATAGCCTCTAGTTAGCTCCCCGTGTAGGTCCAGAATCCTGCTGCAGCGCAGGGGCCCTCCTGTAGTTCCAGTGCCAGTGTCCACAGGGGAAATGTGCAGCAGCAGGGTGCTCTCCTCTGTCTCTTCCCCGGGTACCTTTGATCTTCCTGAGCAGGTTGCCCCATGTCCCTCTCCTTCACTCCTCTATTGATTCCCAATGCTCTCTCTTAGACAATCAATCCAATAGTGACTATCTGCTTGGCACCTTTGATCCTGTCCATGAAAGCAGCATGTGTTGCCTGATTCTAATCTGCTGTCTTTGTCCCTTACCCCTCTTCTCACTTTAAAAAGACCCTCTTCCAGCCCTCCACACTGCCATAGCTATATCTTTCTCCTTGTCTCCCTAACCAAACTTATAGAAAAAGGAGTCTACATTTGCTGACTTATTGGCCCCACATCGTCACCTCTGTTTTCTGCAACCCATACTCAGGATTCCAGTGAAACAGCTTCTGCCCAAGGTCATGAATATGCTCTTAATATCCAAGTTCAAATCCATTCTGCAGCATTGGCTTCTATTAGACAATTCTTGCAACTTTCTGTACTTCTTAGTATCAGTGAGAAATATTGACTTATGTAGTTTAGAGAGAGGGACATGGATTCTGGAGCCAGGGAGATTTAGATCTCATTTCTGGCTCCACTAGCTCTACTGTCTCCACTGGATGCCTCACCACTCAATCTCAACATGCCCAAGTCTTGGTATCTTCCCCCAGAATCTGTGCTTCCTCTAACATACCTGATCTCAAGGGAATTGCACCAAGTACACCCAGTTGCCAGTGCTAGAATCCTGGGTTCTATCCTTTATGATTCCCTCTCTATCTCTTGCCAGAGTCTTTGAATCCTCTTCTCCCACATTGCCACTGCCAGCACTTCATTTTGCACATGAGTTTCTGAAAAACTCTAAGCAGGAAACTATGCTGCCATGCCTACCCTTCTGATTTACACTCCATTATCTAGCCAGGGAGATCCTTCAAAACACAGATCTAAACCTCCAGAGCCCTCAGCATCTGGCTCCTGCTTAGCCATCATGCCTCGTTTCTCCCACTCCCTCCTGGCACTCTCCCTTCCAGTTATACTAAAGTATTTCAGTTCTAGAACTTTTAATGTACCATAATCTTTCATGCCTTCATTTATTTCTCCATTCACTCAAATTCCCATCCTCACCTCGTTCAGGTGGGGGTCACCATCTCAGTTCTCAATCTTCAGCCCAAAGAACAGAGGTATTCCCAGCATGGATTATTAGCTTCTATAGCAACCTCTGGATGCCTTTATCATTACAGACCCTGTTGTTCTCTGTATTAAGTCTGTTTATGTGCCTTCTGAGCTACTATATCCTAAGAACAGGGACATGTCTTATCAATATATTCCCAACCCCAGGCACAGGAACTTACACATAGTTGGCACTTAATAAATGTCATTTTAATTAATTGATGCATTCTTTCATTATTAGAAAGATAATAGTAAAATGATCAATATTCCACCAGATGGAACACAGGTACAACAATAATTGGATGGTCCTATTCCCTTGTTGAACAAGACAGACCAAATAACACAGAGCTACATTCAGACCTTCGCATAAAAACATTCTTTTAGGCCCATGCCCCATCCTGGACCTAGAATGGAGGCGCACGCAGGCTCCCCAGGCCTGGTATTTCTTGTGGTCACATTCATAGATCAGTTTTAGGAAGGCTTGGGACCTTTGAAACTCAGATTCTGCAAAGAGCTCCTCTTAGAACCTTACAGAAACACAAGCATACTTTGCCTCAAAAGATGGGATAAGTAAAGATGGTTCTGTTGATGGAAACAAGAAATCAGTGAGTGAGGGAAGCAATGAGAAGTCAGGCTCTGGGAATTCTGTGAAAGGTGGAACCAGCTGCGCTGTCCTAAACGTGGTGACTTGTGCATGCATGTAGAGACCTTCGTGTCGTCCACTCGTTTTGTCAAGTGTGAAAAATGTCACCATTGTTTTGTTGTGCTATCTGAAGCAGACTCAAAGAGAAGCATAATTAAAGAACCTGAATCAGCAGCCTAAACTGTAAAACTGGCCTTCCAACAGAAACCACCTCCACCCCCAAGAAGATTTACAACCACCTCGACAAGTGTGCTGTTGGCCAATCATTTGCTAAGAAGGTGCTTTCAGTTGCTGTGTACAATCATTAGAAGAGAATGTATAATAATATCCCAGCTAATTTAAGACAGCAAGCAGAAGTTGAGAAGCAGACTTCATTAACACCTAGAGAGTTAGAAATAAGAAGGTGAGAGGATGAGCACAGATTTACAAAATTGCTTCAGATTGCTGGAATCAGCCCACATGGTAAAGCTTTAGGAGCCTCAATGCAGCAACAGGTAAATCAACACATACCTCAGGAAAAAATGAGGAGTTGAAGTATTGGATTCTTCTCATGATGACATAAAACTTGAAAAAAGTAATATTTTGCTTCTTGGACCAACTGGGTCAGGTAAAACCCTGACGGCACAGACTTTAGCTAAAATGCCTTGATGTCCCTTTTGGTATCTATGATTGTACAACTTTGACTCAGGCTGGATACGTAGGTGAAGATATTGAGTCTGTGGGTGCCAAACTGCTCCAAGATGCCAATTATAATGTAGAAAGGGCACAACAAGGAATTGTCTTTCTGGATGAAGTAGATGAGATTGGCAGTGTGCCAGGAATTCATCAGTTATGGGATGTAGGTGGAGAAGGCATTCAGCAAGGTTTATTAAAACTACTAGAAGGCAAAATAGCCAATGTTCCAGAAAAGAATTCCCGAAAGCTACGTGGAGAAACAGAACAAGTTGACACAACAAATATTCTGTTTGTTGCATCTGGTGCTTTCAATGGTTTAGACAGAATCATAAGCAGGAGGAAAAATAAAAAGTATCTTGGATTTGGAGCACCTTCTAATCTGGGGAAAGGCAGAAGGGCTGCAGCTGCTGCAGACCTTGCTAATCGAAGTGGAGAATCAAATACTTATCAAGAAACTGAAGAAAAGGATCAGTTATTACGTCACGTGGAAGCCAGAGATCTCAATGAATTTGGCATGATTCCTGAGTTTGTGGGCCGGTTGCCTGTGCTAGTTCCTTTGCATAGTCTAGATGAGAAAACACTTGTACAAATACTGACCGAGCCACGTAATGCTGCTATTCCTCAGCACCAGGCCTTATTCAGCATGGATAAGTGTGAGCTGAATGTTACTGAGGACACTTTGAAAGCAATAGCCAGATTGGCACTAGAACAAAAAACAGTGCATGAGGCCTTTGGTCTATAATGGAAAAGCTGTTACTAGAACCAATGTTTGAAGTCCCTAATTCTGATATCCTTTGTATGGAGGTTGACAGAGAAATAGTAGAAGGAAAAAAAGGAACCAGAATATATTCGGGCTCCAACAGAAGAATCCTCTGAAGAGGAGTATGACTCTGGGGTTGAAGAAGGATGGCCTCGCCAAACAGATGCTGCAAACAGCTAAACTGTCAGGTTCCTGTCCTGTATAGAAAGCTTTTCCTCCTTCTTTTGTTTAGGATCATAACTGTCTCTGCAGACTGATATTAAAGGCATTTGGATCTGTCTTGGCTATCAGACATGGTCAGAGAAACCTTTGGGGTAAGAATCAGATCATGTATATTTTATTGTAACATCACATTGATTTATACAGAGCACATTAGGTGGACTTACACAGAAATGTACATTATTTTGGTTGTTTTTTTAAAAATATGCTTTAACAAAATTCTTAGGAATTCTTTTAAGCAATGCAGGTATTGAAATAACTGTGGGTTTTACAACCCACAGTTTACTTTAAAAATGGGAAAATGAATTCTTTAAAAGTGAATGTTGGGATACCCTCCCCAAAAAAATCAGGTTATGAAACAGTATGTACATTATGATCTCATTTTAATAAATATACGTGTTACATGTACATAATCCATATTGTGTACTTATGTAGATTATGATCTGGAGGCATATATGCAACAGCTGTGAATAGTGGTCAGAAGTAATCTCTGAAGGGGAGCACCACAAAACAGTTTATTTTCTCAGTTTCACTTCCCATGGAGCCCTGGTTGGCGGCCAGGTGTTAATCATGCAGGCTCCTGCCCTTGGGCTGCTCCTTGCAGTGGAAACTGGGCCCATAGACAGGGACACCTTGGAGCCCGGCTCATTGGGAGCGCTCAGCCTAGGATGGAGACTTACCTGATCCAAATAGTGGGACAGACACTTGGTAGTGTCTGTGACGGGGCAGACAACCAGAAAGCGGGTTGGTTTTCTCGGAACCCAAGCAGTCTCACGGTGACCGGGGTTCACTTGAGAACTGTCCCCTAACCGCCGCCAAACCCCACTCTGCAGCTGGGGCTGAGAAGCCCAGACCCCCGCGCCGGGGCTGCCTAAACCCAGCCACAAACCGATAGCAGCTGGATCCGCGTACCTGCCGCAGGTTGGCGGGACAGCGGACGGCAAGTCTGGGACAGACGAGAAGGCTCAAATTCTTGCCCGGCCTCCAAGACCCGCTTTCTGGGACAGCAGGGACAGAACCCCAGGTTGGGATCTGGGGCAGCTGGAAGGGTGAAGCCGGGGTGAGAGCTCAGACAGACCCTCGGAAGGGTCTGGAGAAGGTGGGACAGCAGGCGCGGGGGTGGGGGGGAGGAAGGACCCGGCCCGGCTGCGCTGGGAGCGCAGGAGCAGGACCGCAGCAACGGCCTGGGGAAGCCCTCTCTGCTAAACAATCTGAATTCTTTGTTTTACTGTAATTTAGATGGATAAATGCCGGGGAGGAGCGAGGAGATGGGACAAGGGCGGGAAGGAGGGAGAAGGAAAGCAGAAAAGAACTAGGAACTGCCCCACCCCTCCGCATAGAGCAATCCTAAGGTTCTTGCGTCATTCAGCGCTGCAAAGTTTGCCGGGCTTAGCGGACACTCCTATTGGTCAGTCCACCCGCTAACGGCTGGTATGTAAGTACAGGACCCTGGAGCTTCCAAGGACTCGCGAAGAGGACCTGGACCTGCTGGAGCCTGAAAGGGTAAGAGAGGGTCTCAGCTGCTTCCCTCCCCCCATCCACAGAATTCCCGCTTCTCCCCAGGCCAGTCCAACCCTACCAAACGCCGGGGGGGAGGAAGAGACCAGAGCCATCGCGACCCAGGGCGACGTGTGTGCGTTTCTCTTCTTCCTGGGAGGCCCAGCTAAGTTGCTCAGGAATTCCCCAAAGATCGGACTGTGGAGCACTGGGTGGCGGGGAATGTGGATGGGTGAAGGGATTGGGGATGGGCCTAGCCTGTGCACCTGTTCTATCGCGGAAGCAGGAGGAGCCGGGTTACCGCCACCTGGGGTTGCTGCCCGGAGTGGGGTGGGGGCGGGGATGGTGCGGAACCGGGCGCCCAGCCTGGGAGGCCAGCAGGAAGGAGCGAAACGCA
>CAUYPK010001318.1:0-14661 GCA_963574355.1 Loris lydekkerianus
AAATTTGGTAATTTCCTTCTTAATCTTATCTATGACCCAGCTATCATTCAGCATAAGGTTATTTAACTTCCATGTTTTTGTATGAGTATGCAGATTTCTGTTGTTACTGAGTTCAACTTTTATTCTATGGTGGTCTGAGAAAATGCAAGGAATAATTTCTATTTCTTTGAAATGTTCTGTAGATGTTTGTAAATCCAAATGTTGGATGGTTAGGTTTAAATCTAAAATTTATTTGCTTAGCTTCTTATTGGAGGACCTATCCAACAGTGCCAAAGAAGTGTTAAAATCCCCAACTGTTATGGAGCTTGAGGAAATCAAGTTGCTCATGTCTGCTAGAGTTTCTCTTATATATTGATGCACATTCTGGTTGGGTGCACAAATATTAATAATTGAAATCTCATCATATTGAGTATTGCCCTTAACAAATATGAAGTGACCATCCTCATCCTTCCTTACTTTTGTTGGTTTAAAGCAGGTGTCCTCAAACTTTTTATTTTTTTTATTTTTTTTCCTAAGTGCAGGATATAAATTTTTTATTTATTTATTTATTTTTATTAAATCATAGCTGCGTACATTGATATGATCATGGGGCATCATACACTGGAAGGCTATGTTAACTATTGTGATGAAAATGTGTCAAATGGTCTGTGAAGCTAGTGTATGATGTCCTCAAACTTTTTAAACAGGGGGCCAATTCACGGACTCTCAGACCATTGGAAGGCCGGACTATAGTTTAAAAAAAAAAAAAAAAAAAGAACACATTCCTACGCACACTGCACCTATCTTATTTTGAAGTAAAAAACAAAACAGGAACAAAGACAATTCACACTGCTTCATGTGGCCTGCAGGCCACAGTTTGAGGATGCCTGGTTTAAAGCCTATTGTATCTGCAAGTAGAATTGCAACACCTGCTTTTTTCTGATTTCCATTTACCTGAAATATGGACAACCACCCTTTCACCCTGAGTTTATATTTATCTTTTAAGGTAAGATAAGAATCTTGTATGTAGCAAATATCTGGCCTGATATTTTGTATCCAGTCAGCCAATCTGTGCCTCTTTAGAGGGAAGTTTAAGCCATTCACATTAATGGAGAATATTGATAAGTCTGATAAAATTTTGTGTATCGAGTTTTCGAAAGTCCAGGGGACATTTTTAATCCTTTCATCACTGTGAAAGTTGGAGTTTGATCAAAAGTTTCTGAATGAGTTTACTTTTGTGGTAGAGGAGTGGGCTGGTCATTATGGAGGATAGGTCTGAGAATATCCTGAAGAGGTGGTTTGGTTATGGCAAATTTCTTCAACATGTGAATGTCATTAAAGTATTTAATTTCTCCATCACAAATGAAACTCAGTTTAGCTGGATACAGGATCTGGGGTTGAAAGTTATTTTGTTGTAGGAGATTAAAAGTCAATGACCACCTTGAAAGGTTTCAGCAGAGATCTGCAGTCATTCTAATATTCTTCCCTTTGTAGGTTATTGTTTTCTTATATCTCGCTGTTCTCAGAATTTTTCTCCTTCATATTAACTTTAGTGAAGTTAATTATGATGAGTCTGGGGGATGTCTTATTCAGGTTGAATTGTGCTGGGGTTCTGAAACTTTCTGCTATCTAAATTTCAGAATCTCTTGGCATGTCTGGAAAATTATCTTTCATAATTTCATAGAGAAGTGCCTCTGTGCCTTGCGAAGCCACTTCATCGCTTTCATGGATTCCAATGTAGCACTTATTTGAGGCTTCTTTGAATTATCCCAGAGCTCTCTGAGAGAATGATCCATTTTTGCTCTCTATTTCTCTTCCTCTTTGAGTGTTTGGGAGTGTTCAAAAGCTTTGTCTTCAGTGTCATAAATCCTTTCTTCTGCTTGCTCCACTCTGTTACTGAGGGCTTCTACTGTATTTTTCAGATCTTTGAGGGCTGCAAATTCCTGCTTCAATGTGTCAAAATCTTTGGTGGTTTTGTCTTTAAATTTGTTGAATTCTTGAGACAACTTTTGAATTTCTCCTCAAATTTCTTATTCTAACTTATGAATTGCTCCTCGATTTTCTAATTCCAAATTTTCCTCCATTCTATTAATCTTGTTTGCAATCCAAATTCTGAATTCAATTTCTAACAACTCATCCATCTGTTTATGAATGGGATTTTCAGTTACATCTGCCATATCTTTTTTTTTTTTTTTTTTTTTTTTTTTTGGGGGGGGGTTTGATCTACTCTGGTTATTCATGTTACCAGAGTTTTTCTGCTGATTCCACCCTATGATTATTTTGTACTGTTTGACTAGATGAGTGGATAAAGAAAAGTTGGGTCTTGGGCTCGAGGAGTAGTGATTAACCATCCCTTTGCGCAAAAGCTGGGACTGTTGTCTATACCTTCTTCCCTGGAGCTTTGCTGAGGACCCTTATAGTGCTACAGCCTGAGAAACTGGGGACCTGCTTTGTGTGGTGTGGCTAAGTAGCTCTGTCTTGTTTTGAGCTGGTCTCTGTCTGACCCTAGTGAAACAGTTACTCTGGGTTAAAGTCTCAGCTGTGGAGAAATACCAGCAATTAAGTCACCCCATCCCACACATGCAACAATTGGAAAAGGAAAATCAAACCATCCTACAACCACACATCCAGGGCACCATTTGGATAGTCCTTGGGTTATTGCCTCAATTCAAAAGGTCCAAATCAATTGTCTCATTCAGCACCTGTCTCAGGCGGGTGAATTTAAAAGGTCTCTGGCAACTAGATCATAGGGTTCTGCCGACAACTCAAATATGACTTGCTCCAGTGCTCCATGAGGTCAGGAGGACCCACCCAGCAAATAGATTAGTCTGGGAAGGTTGATGCCTCCTTCCCCACCTTGCACCTTTGCAACACCCAATCACTCATAACCTTGCAGGGCTCTGACCCAGTTGCCTCCAATGAGCAAATACTCCAGGGGTTTGCACCTGCCTGAATCACAGGTAGATCTATGTCTCCTCAGCCAGGAGACTGCTCTCTGCCACTATCCGGCAGGGAAAGGTGAGGCGTGACAACCTTGGGCACTTGATGGAGGCTGGGAGTGTTCACACAGTTCCAGCCCTGCCTCTGATTGATATTACTGACAGAACAGAACAACTTTGCAGAATTTGTTTTGTCCTGGCTAAATTCCCCTGCAGAATGGAAACTGTTTTGAGTTCACAGAACCTGCTTCTCAGGCCCTGTCTTTGCTGCTGTAGGTTTGTACTCGTAGCACGGATAGCTGTAAGTTCTAGCCTCCTGCCCTCCTTTGTCTAGGCTGATAATCTCCTGAGGGCCAGGTGTGTCTTAGGTTCAGTAAAGCAGTCCTCTGGGTCAGCCCCTCCCTGGGAATCTGTCAGCACTGAGTGGGCATTTTCTAGATTCTCTGCTCCACCCAGGCCGATACTGCCTCAGGCAATCTCTTTACTCATGGGGCCTGTGTTTCCATCCCAGATCTGTTCCTCTGATGCTTGCTACCTGAGAAGATGCCCAGCCTCCTCTGGTTGCCCCGAGAGACAGGGGGTGTGACTCCAGAATATCCAGGGGTGAGCCCTATTGTAGCCAAAAACAGCTGCTGCTCTGCGCCTCAGGGCACCGATGCTCTTGTGTAGTTCCCTCTCAGCCAACCATCCTCTCCTCACTCCTGTGCCACAGAATCAGCACTGATCAGCAGCAGTCTAGGCCCTGTCCACACCTCTTGAGATAATACCCAAGAATCTTGAATCCTGGGGGACAGGACTCCAGACCTCAGAGTGAGAGTGGAGGGGAATGCTGGGAGCTCAGAATTGTAGGTAGAGAGTGCCAGGAGAGCACCTGGCAGGAGAGCACCATGGTACCCTAATAGGGGAAGTAGGTCCAGTTTTTAAAGGGTCTCTCCTGTGGAGTATAATAGGAGGACTTTTGAACTCTGCTCATTTGTTTATGGAGTACTCTGAGCCGTTCTCATTGGGGAGGGGACTCCCATCCACTTGGTGATGGATTTTGTACCCTTTGTTTCTATCCTTTGGGTCGCAGCTCACCTAAGCAGGGTTGATGTGCATTCTTCAACCTTCTCTCGTGGTGTAGCTTTAATCCACCAGGTTACTTGCTAAATTTCTGTCCTTTAACTCTCCTTATGAATGGGAGCCTCTGTTATTAGCCACTTGCAGGAGATCTTCCAGGCTGTGCTGCACCACTCTGCACAGCAGTTGCTGCTACCGACTTCCATTTTCTCTGCAGCTTTATCTCTTAAAGCTATGGTGTTCTACACATGTTTAATTACCTGAATGTGCTATAAAATGAAGATTTTTGGAATCATTGTCATAGATCCACAATAGCAAAGTGGTTTCATAAGGCAGATTGCTTTTATTAGTAGTTGCTTCCTGACTTTCTATATAGAGAAAGATTTTGGTGTGAAAACAAGTGTCAGTGGAAAGGAGGGGTTTGTGGAATTACTAACACCTTGTGAGAACTTACAGCTCATTTTCTATTTATTTGTTGATCTTGGCCTATATATTACAATTCTGAGGGTGCAAAAATAAACTGATTGTGTTTGCTAAGGAGTTAAGATGGCATATATTCAAGAAGGTATGGAGTTGAGTAAAGAACTGTAATAAAATTTAGTGTGAGAAGATATTTAACTACAAATCATTACTATGGGATAGCAATGTATTTGTAATGTTTGTTATGAAGACATTCTTAGAAAAAATCAATAATTATTGTAAAATATCTGTTAAAAGGAAATGGTTATGATTATAAAAGTTTTCTTCACTTAGTTGAATGTAGGCTACCTTTGTTTCCCTGTTCTAAGATGTTCAAGACCTTAAGTTGTCCTCTGTTTTCCAAAGAAAGCCATAGCAACACCTCAATTATTCCATATTTGGTACTTAGAAAGCATTTGTTGTATTACACTATTCTAGATAGATTAAAGGTAAAATTAATTAATATAAAATTAGAAGTTTGAATAAAATTTCTCATTAGTAGATTCTAAAATTTAGTGATCTCCGGTTCAGAAATAATATTGTTAATGAGTTTTTCGTGGGCTCTACCCAAGAATATGTGATTCTTACCATCACCACATATTCTATAATTAAATACTCAGTTCTATTACTAGCCATATTCCATAACTCATGCTAGATAATAATATTTCTCAAAACTAATCACTTCTACTATTTTGTTTCATTTGTATAAGTAATGATCAGGATAGAAAACACTACTTAAAAGTCTGAAAACTGTTGAATCTTTAGCATCAACTTAAAGACCAGAGATATTTTTATCATGCTAGAGCTTTGCATATAATGTAATTGCTATATTTATTTCAGTGTAAAAAAATGAGAAGTAAAAATATTTTACATGATAAAATATAATTATTTCAACATTTAAAGCCATACTTTACAAAGGTTCAGTATTAAATACAATAATGTTTTAATAAAAGCAATTTCCATAATTATACCTCAACTTCATATCCCATTTTAACTAGAATATCTTGTTCTTCTGTACGTTTTCCAAAAAGTCATGGTTTCAATGAATAACCAGCATCTTAAACAATCAAATAAAACTTCCGAATAACTCACAATTTTCAACAAGTTCCAGAAAACTTTTATGTTTAAAATCACATTTTCCCATTCATTGAATGGGTAAATGCTAGCTAGGTCTATGGCTCCTGCCTGTAATCCTAGCACTCTGGGAAGCTAAGGCACATGGATTGTTTGAGCTCAGGTGTTTGAGACCATCCTGTTCAAGAAAGAGACTCATCTCTACTAAAAATAGAAAAATTAGCTGGGGTTGTATTGGGCATTCGTAGTCCCAGCTACTCCAGAGGCTGAGGCAGGAGGATTGCTTGAGCCCAGGAGTTTGAGGTTGCTGTGAGCTATGATGATGTAAGAGCACTCTACACAGGGAGACAGATTGAGACTCTACCTCAAAAAGAAAAAAAAAAAAAAATAGGGGGGGAGACAGTTAAATGTTACCACCTCAAGGATAGCTATAATCTCATCCGATAAGTATCAATCTACGTTTGTGCTTTTATGATCCCCAAATTCTTCACACTTCCCAGTCAGTGACCCTGTAGCAGCATTTCTCTTATTGAATGTAGATGGCCACCTGAGGAATAATTGTAGATTAAAACAGTATACTATGAAAGAATGCCACCACTAAGTAAATACATTTTGAAAAAAATTTATTATTCAATATGATTCTCTTCTTTTTTTTTTTTTCAGATGGAGTTTCACTCTTTTGCACTGCACTGGGTAGAGTGTTGTGGCATCATAGTCCACAGCAAACTTTGGGCTCATGCGATCCTCTTGTCTCAGTGTCTCAAGTACCTGGGAGTACAGGTGCCCATCACAACACTGACTTTTTTTTTTTAAGTAAAGATGGGGTCTCACTCTTGCTCAGCCTAGTCTCAATCTCCTGAGCTCAGGCGATCGACCTGCCTTGGCGTCCCAGAGTGCTGGGATTACAGTTGTGAGCCACTGCATCCAGCCCATATTTTCTTAATATAGCCTATGTAGCCTTTCTTTTGTTTTGTCCATCAAGATATGCTTTTACCTTGACCATCCTGAAGAGAATCACCGAAAGAATGAGTCAGGTATCTGGATTTAGTGAATTTCTTTTTTTTAATCTAATACTCTTCATAACTTCCTGAGATTATTTAAATCAACAATAATACAATATATTATAATACATGTGCATTTCAATTCTCTGTAGAAAATGGCATTTCCTCTTCAGGGAGAATTAGAGTTCCAATGTCTTAGAGCTTCATCCAGGCACTTTTGCACTCATAAAACACTTTCAGTTTTTAGAACTCTCATTTCTAAAATTACATTTTTAATACAGAACCAAATACACCTTTCCTTACTCACTGACAATTGAGACCAATAACACGTACAGAAAGTTGCCACAAATTACTGAATGGTTTAAACATTCCATATTGGTGTTAAAGGATGCAGTTTGACTGCAAGATGAAATAAAGCAACTGAGCCTCCATGAAGTTGTACAAAGGTGGATTTGATTTTGGATTTTTTTCACCTTCAAGTTACTTCACACCTTTCACATCATCCTACTTATCCAAAGCCCCTTCTTTCATATCACAATGCTTTACTCAAATCTACTGATTAGGCTCATACTTCCAAAGTATGTTCTTCCTCTTCTGCTTCATCTCAGTGTCAATTTCCTGGAGCTAGATTTTAGAAATAAAGCAGTATTATTTCTGTGAGGGGTGAGAAGTTGTGGTTCCTGTTTCAATTTTTCTCCATGTGGCTATCCAATTTTGCCAGCACCATTTATTGAATATTGATTATTTTCTTCAGAGTATGTTATTGTCTGCTCTGTCAAATATTAAGAGGAAATAGGAGGATGGTGTTATTCATGTTTGGAACATGAGATGTTTTCATTCCTGATCCATTGGTCTATATCTCTATTCTTCTGACAGTACCATGCTGTTTGGGTTACTGTAGCCTTATAGTATACAGCTTGAAGTCTGGTAAAGTGATACCTGTTGATTTGTCCTTTTTTCTTAAGATTGCTTTAGCTATTAAGACTCTTTTTTCATTCCATACAAATAATAGAATTGTGGTTTTTTTATCTGCAAAAAATGAGATTGGTATTTGAATGTGGATTACATTGCATCTTTAAATTACTTTGGGTAGTATATACACTTTAACAATGTTGAGTCTGCCAACCCATAAATGTGATATATTTTTCTTTTGTATCCTCTGTGATTTCCTTCTTCCTTAACTCATACTTCTCCATGTGGAAGCCTTCATTTCATTAAACATTATTATGAAATCAATGACTGACATGTTTCTATTTACCTTTGTTCATTCATGCAACAAATGTTATATTTAATACCTATTATGCACCAAACTTTGGGCTTGGCAATGACATACAACTTTGAGCAAAAATAGACACAAATCCTGGTATTTTACTTAAAGTCTAATAGGAATACATTGATACTAATAAAAAGATCACAAAGACAAGGAGCCGTTACCATGAATGGATTTAACCTAATCTTTGAATTCTGGGAAAGTGAACTTTTGGAACTATAATGAATGAGTTGAAATCTAAAGGATGAATATGAAGGAGAGGAAGAGTGTTCCAGAATAAATGGTGGGAAGGAATTTCACAAGTATGAGGGCATATGAGAAGTCCAATATGGCTAGAGTAAAATTATGCAGAAACTTAGTTGAAAATGAAGGTGGAGTGGTATGTGTAAGCCATAAGTACTTAGAGATTATGGTAAAGCATTTTGTTTTTGTTCTATTATCAAAAAGGTGAAGTAAAGTTATTTAATTGTAGAAAGTTGTGGACAATGATGAGGTAAGAGTAAATTTGCAATTTGAAAAACAAAATTAGTCCTTCTGCTGTATGAGAAATAAATCAGAAGGTAAAATAATTAGAAGGGTCCTTGGAATACTATATGTGAAAAATGATGATGATGGCACAGGCCAAGACACATCCAAGTGAAGATTTTGAATAATATCACCTGGCCCTCATTGTTCAGAGGAGATATCTGAATTAGGGATATGATCTATGTCATTGGGGCAGCTACATTTTAAATTGTTTGCTACATTAAACTAACAGTGAAAGAAAAATATTTGCTCAAAAGCATCCTATGTAGTGGACTTTATATTCCACCACTGCCTGTCTATTTATATGTTCTCCCTCCATCTCAATAACATGAATAACTGTTCAAAAATGTGATGATTATAACAAGCTATATAATAGAACAATGATGTTGTGAAATTGTGTGTTGTCTCTTTTCTTTTGTTCTTCAGAATTCTTCAATTAAATTCTGAGAAATCAACTTCTGGGCCTAAAATTAAAATATAAAACATAAATTTTATGAATATACACAGCCCTATTAAATAAGCTAAGGAAAGAGTTAAAACAGAACTCTGAACAAAAGTCAATGAGAGGGCGGCACCTGTGGCTCAAAGGAGTAGGGTGCCTGCCCCATATGCTGCAGGTGGGGTGTTTAAACCCTACCCTGGAAAAAAACTTCAAAAAAAAAAAAAAAAAAAAAAAAAAAAAAAAACCAAACATATAGTGCAAATTAGAATAATCAAAAATGAAGTAGAATAAAATCAATGAAGTGAAAACCAGGACCTTGATATCATTAGTCATATGAAATTATTAAATACAATAATTGATCTCTGCATTGAGTATTTCTGCATTTTTATCGTTAATGGGAAAAAATAAAAATGTTGAGTTATATCAGTGATATAAGTTGAATACAAATTGAATCATACCATCTGGTGATGAAGAAATATAAAGTTTAGACTTTCCCAGAATAGCTGGGATGTAAGCCTGTATTTGTTATGAAATTCTCATTGATGAAAGAAAAGTATCCATATTTCCTTTGAAGATAAATGTTTTATGTTAAATTAAAGAAGATATTAATGATGTCTCTTGAAACTCATAAAACGTTTTGCATAAAAGAAACAGCTGATTGGAAAAATAATCATTTGGTTCTCTGAATTGTTTTCAGCGTTGCCAATAGCTGTTCAGAGATCCATTTTCTCTTGTGTAGACATTCAGTCATTATCTCATTTCACAATGAAGCTTCTTGATTCGCAGAGCTTAGCACTCATGTAAAGACTAGATTCTCATAGATTTCTTCTCTTCACATGATGACTTCTCTCCCCGCCAAATCAAGCAATTATAGATTTATTTCTTTAGCATAGTTCTCAAATGGTTATGTTTCCTAATTTATAAGGGTGGCAGGCAACTCCTGTAACTGTATCTCAGTATGAATTTTGTTTGTAAATATAACCTTTAAATTCTTCAGTGGCTTTCATCTCATATTTTACTTAACTGCAATATAAACCATAAGAGCTGAAAATTACTTTATTTTCAAAAGAAATTTGTTGTATTAATTATGGTGCAAATTATATATTGGTCCAATTATATTTCATGACAAAGGCGATGTGTTCTTGAAATTGGGGTTGCTCTTCTTTAAATATTGAGAAATGCTAATATTTTACAGAAAATGTTATATGAATACAAAAACCTGAATTTCAAAGCCAGTTTTTATGTTTGCTATCACTTCAAAGGGGTATTACTATAGAGCCTTTCCCATGAGAAGGTTGTTAATTACTTATCTACAACTCTGTATCAGTGAAACAGCAGAAATAGAAATACTATTTGATACTTTTAAGGAGCAGAATATGCCAAAGAAAATCCTGTCTTTGGGGATTGATTGTTGAGATGTCAGAAGAGATGCCCACATAGTCAGTTTTTAGTTAGGTAATACAATAATGATAGACTTAATTTATATAAAACTTAAGCATTTCACAAAGTATTTTTATACACTATATTGTAGAAAGTGAATATGGACAATACTCTGGTAAGTAATACATAAGGCACCAATTTAAAGCTGTAATTCCAAGACATCATAAAATCTAGGTGTTTTGAATCTTTGTATGGTCTTCATTTCTGTTTATTAAAAACAGTGCTGCTGTTTTTGTTTTTTTTTTTCTCTGATGTTCCTGAGAGCTTTTCTTGTTATGCTCATGAGTTCCTTGGATGTAGCTGTATTATGACACTATAAGGAACACTCTTGGCCTCCACCTTTTTTCCTCCTGGTCATTTTAAGGAAGTAAATGGTCCCCACTCAGGATTGTTAATTCCTTGCTGATGGATGACATGGTTTAATTTTCAAGACTACGTGCAATAGGACATGTATAGAATCTCCACTATGTGAGTCTTATATAAAAGTTTTGCATATGCCTAAGGCATCTTTCTGGTTTGAAGAAGCTTACAATTAAGCAGAGTTGAGAGAAATGTACAGTATTAAAAACAAAGCAAAGAAGAAGGGAATAATTGCTGCGTTAGAAATTTAAGCAAAGTGCAGTCAGGTGCAGAGGAAAGATCAGGAGTTATAGATGGTTTCACAAATGAGCTATTGTTTGATCTTATTTCAAAAATACTAGACTCTAATAGAAGTACATGTTGACAAAAGAAATGTGACTTTTGGTGGAAGATTCTTGGTAAATCCTGAATAGTTTGATCAAGACTAATCAAAACATTCCTTTGAAAATATCAAATATAATATGAACAAAGCAGTCTCTTATGAAATAAATGTCTATGTTAGAAACACATTTTGTAAATGACATTTTCAAAGCTATGCTTCATGTTTTTATAATGGTCCAAAAAACATAACATCTGCAGATCTTAAAAAAAATCTCATATAAATTTACTTTTAACTATTAATATCAATTCCTATTATATGAAAATGAAAAATGACCTGGTTTTCTGTGACTATCCCTAGGACCTGTAAGCTAGTGATTGTTGAGTAGTGGTAGTATTGCACTGGAAGATCTGTAAGCACCTCTTCATGTGGAATTTCCAATTTGATGAAATTTGAGACACTAAATACTTAAGCGTTTACTGGGAACTCCATCTTTACAAAATGTAAAAGTTTTTCCATGACATTTCCCTATACTTTTCTATTATCAAGTAGAAAAAAACCTTAAGTATACATCTTGTTCTTTTCAAACAAAGCTGAATTGCATGCTGCCTCAGTAGTAAACAGATGTATTTTACTTAGGGCAGAACAAGCCTAAGCATTAGCCTTCTGTTCCATGTACGTCTAGGCTACATAATCAAGCTTGTTCATACTTTAAAATATGCATTACCATTCATGGAGCAGATCTTTCATTGTGAGGAATATAAAGAAGTGGTTTTACAAGTTTTCCATTTAGAGTAATGGGAAACTGAGAAATTTTACTCATTTGTTTATCAAATATCACTTCAAACTTGAATATGCACAGAGGTGTTGATTTTCAATAGACTTTTAGTTATCTGAGATGACTTATTCAAAAGACTAGTGTGTTTTCATTAATTTCTAAAGAAACAAAAGTCACCACATGACAATACTGTTTCTTCAAAAAAGTCATTCCATAAGGAAAACAATTGAAAGCCATAAGTTATTTGATTAATTTTTCACTGATAAGCTATTCACTAGAAGGTATGTGTGCACAATGCATTTCCTATTCTAGAAAGAAGGTTGTTGTAAGTATTAAAACCCCCAAACAAAGAGATTTTGGTTTGCTAATTTTGCAAATTTTTGCAATCTTGCTAATTTTTGCATCCCTGCAGGTTATAACCTGTCTAGAATGTAAATGATGAACAGCGTATACAACTATATAAAATTTGTAGTGTCTACATGATGTTTATAGAATTTTCTTATGTTTAATTTTCAGTACTTTTGATGACACCTAATCTTTGGTTGAATCAACACTGTACAAACGTCATTACCATACAATCCCCCAAATGGAATGTGTTGACAAATAAAAGGATGTTAAACACATTATCAAATTAACTTTTAGGTGTTTAAGAAATTATAAATGTCTCAATAAAAGAATAAATAAATAATAAATGTTCTCAGGAAACTGATGAGGGATATTCTATTAGTTTCATAATGTTGTCTAATAAACAATCACAAACTTAGTGACTTAAAAAATTCCACTTATTATATCCAATTTTTGTAAATGAAAAGTCTTAGCTGGATTGGACTAACATTAGCTGGGTTCTCAGATTTGGATCTCATGAAGCTAAAATTAATTTTTCCAGAAAGAAATGGTGGTTTCTCACTGGAAATCTCTGGGGAAGAATCTTCTTCTTAGCTCATTGAAGTTGGTGGTAAACTCCGTTTCTCATGGTTGGAGATCTGCTGGCCTCTTTTTTTTTTTTTTTCTGGTTGTTTTCCAGGTGCTGGTCATAAAGGCTGCCTTGTCATAGGCTTCCCTGTCTTCAAGCAAGCTAAACACTGAATTGCATTCTTCCCATTCTTCATAATTTTCACTTCCTTTTCCATGGCTAACTGGAGAAAATGTTCTAATTTTAAAAAGTTTTTTTTGTGATTGTGTCTGATACACTTACCTAATCTTTTTATCTTAAAGGTACTTGATTTGGGCACATAACTACATCTGCCAAATCTCTTCATAGCAGTTCCTACATAGAAATGAGATTGAATAAACAAGACAAGACAAATAAGTGGAATAAAGAACCAGGAGTCTTGAGAGCTATCAAAGAATTTTACCAATCACAGATAGGCTTCACAAAACAAGGGAGGAAATGAAGAAAATAAGAGAGTATATAATAAAAAATAGGGGCCTAACACAGGAGAAAAAAGAAGGGAAGAGATGATGATAGCTGTGATGCCATTTTCCAGAGCTCCTGGTCCATCCTAGATAAGGAGAAACAGCATTATCTAAAGAACTCTTTGGAGAAAAACAAAATCAAGCAATGAGTTCTTATGTTTGAGTGTTTGAAAAAATAGTCTGGCTACATTAAATATTAATACTTACATATTAAATTTAATTAGCTGATAAAAAATAAAATTAACACTGGTATATAACAAAACATTGTATAAACAAAGAAAATGCAATTATATCACCCTATGTGGCTTAATTATGGATGATATTTACATAATCCAGACAAAAGTAACTACTGAGTATTAATTTAACCAAAATTGAAATTGAATTATATTGCTAAGATTAGAAGAGAGAAAAAGCAAAGTAGGATAAATAAATCCTCATCTACCATGAAGGGAGGTCAGTATACAATATATGCAAGTGAAAATACAAACCTAGCAATCAAAGCTAGTACTCAGAAATGTAGAAGAAATACAAGAATCCATAGGTAAAAGAGGAAAGGCATTGCTTTGGACAGGTGGCCCATGGGACTGCTATTCTTCACTATAGGCACTTTAATTCTTTTTGACATTTTTTTTTCTTTCTTTTTTGCAGTTTTTTTTTTTTTTTTTTTTTTTTTTTTGGTGGGGCTGGGTTTGAACTGGCCACTTCCAGTATACGAGGCCAGCACCCTATTCCTTTGAGCCACAGGCACCACACATTGACTTTTCATATTATACTCATAATCTACATTAATAAATAGTAAACTAATTAAAACATTCTTCATATATGTTGTTTGGTCAATGAAAACGTATAAAGCTATATGTCAAATTTCAGGAAATCAAATAATCTCAAATTATTGCCTTCAAATTTTAGTAAATGACTCAAATGCATGTGCTTAGCTGAAGACTCTGTGACATCACTTGCATTTATTAAAATTATACATTAATGAAAAAAGCAGGTGTTGCAATTTTATTTGCAGATACAATAGCCTTTAAACCAACAAAAATAAGGAAGGATAAGGATGGTCACTTCATATATGTTAAGGGCAATACTCAATATGAGATTTCAATTATCAATATTTATGCACCCAACCAGAATGTGCCTCAATTTATAAGAGAGACTCTAACTGACATGAGTAACTTGATTTCCTCCAGCTCCATAGTGGTAAGAGATTTTAACACCCCTTTAGCAGTGTTGGATATTGGATAGATCCTACAATAAGAAGCTAAGCAAAGAAATTTTAGATTTAAACTTAACCATTCAACATATGGATTTAACAGACATCTACAGAACATTTCATTCTAACAAAACTGAATGCACATTTTTCTCATCATCCCATGGAACATACTCCAAAATTGATCACATCTTAGGTCACAAATGTAACCTCAGCAAATTTAAAAGAATAGAAATTATTCCTTTCATCTTCTCAGACCACCATAGAATAAAAGTTGAACTCAGTAACAACAGAAATCTGCATACTCATACAAAAACATGGAAGTTAAATAACCTTATGCTGAATGATAGCTGGGTCATAGATAAGATTAAGAAGGAAATTACCAAATTT
>CAUYPK010001320.1:0-24320 GCA_963574355.1 Loris lydekkerianus
ATTTATTCAATTTAATTGAAATAAGCGCCTTTTGAATCAGTGCACTTTTGCCAACGTAACACAAGTCGATTAATTCCATCGGCATAAAAATTGGGTGCTCGGGATTCGATGAAGTCAACGAAGGCCGTTTTTGCTAGGTCCTGATTGGTAAAGGTTCTACCAGTGAGAAAGTTATCGAAGTGCTTGAAAAGATGGTAGTTGGTTGGCGAGAGGTCTGGGGAGTATGGTGGGTGGGGCAGAACTTCGACACTCAATTCTTTTAATTTTTGGATGGTGATTTGTGAGACGTGCGGCCGGGCGTTGTCATGGAGCAGGATCAGACCTCTTCTGTTGACCAGTGCTGGCTACTGTTGACACAATTTTTAGTACATTTCATCGATTTCCTCACAATAGGACTCTGCTGTGATGGTTGGCCTGGTTGCAGAAAGTTATAGTGAATCACACCAGCCGCTGACCACCCTACAGTAACCATGATCTTTTTTTGGTGGGGTTTCACCTTTGGGAATGCCTGGGTGGCTCATCGGTGTCCAACCACTGTCCTGAACGTTTCCTATTGTTGTAGAGAATCCACTTTTCATCACATGTGACGATCTGATCCAAAAAATGATCGTTTTGGTTGCGCAAGAGCAATGAAGAACAAACCTCGAAACATGACAATTTCTGCCGATCATTTAAATCGTGAGACACCCACTTTTCGAGCTTTTTGACCTTTCCAATACATTTTAAACCATCAAAAACCGCATGGGAGCTGACACCCAGTTCTTCCGCCATCCCATGCACTGCTTGTGATGGGTAAGTCTCCACCAGGGTCCTCAAATCCTCATCCTGGATTACTCTAGATCGACCACTTTGGGGCTCATCTTCGAGGCTAAAATTTCCAGAACGAAATTTCACAAACCAACGTCAAACAGCGCGTTCATTAACACTATCATTGCCAAATGCCTGGTTAATTTTTCGGGCTGTTTCGGTAGCACTTTGGTTCAATTTGAATTCATAGAGAAAAATTGGCCGAAAATCGCTTAATGACATCATATAGTAATAGGCTGAAAAGAATAAAAAAAATTAAAAGTAGAAAACAATGAACAGCATCAATGTGTAGAGTACAAAATTCTCCATTGATCAGTATATACCACGACACAGTAGAATAAATATTTATTGAGATATGGAGCTACAAAAACACATGACATTAAAACGGACAAAACTTTCAAAACAACCTAAATTAATAGTACACAGTGGTCAGGCTGGTTTATCATGGGAATAGTGAGGAATTTTTTTCAATGCTGCTGTTTGAATCAACAACGGGCAGACCTGTGGACATTGTTACCCAGCCCCAGTTGGTCCTGTCTCTGACCCGGCTTCTTAGAGTTCTGCAGCCAAGAATATTGCTCAAGGTAATGCAGTGGTGAGACACACATAACCACATGCTAACTATAATACATAGAAGCTACATACAGTATACAAGATTAGAATGGGTGCTACTTATTTTTAAACCAAAACTAGTTTTTAGTAGTATTTTTTTGTAAATTCTCAAGTTGACTAATTTTTTTTTTAATTGACTAATTTCAATGCTATACCCAGCTTTCACGTGGGGAAAAAGCCCCTCAACCCCAATTGGTACTTTGTCCTTGCATGTTTTTGAATGAAGAGGGATTATTCTTTGAGGAATTGGGCTTTTTCTACTGGACAGAATGGGGAAAACTAGCCAGACCAGCGCATCAACCGATGACCAATAAAGCAACTAGAAAACACTTCTCCGTCTGGCTGCTGGGAGATAGTTTTCTGTTAGATAGATTTCTTTCCAGCGTCCTAAAACTTTTTAAACAGAGGGCCAGTTCACTGTCCCTCAAACAGTTGGAAAGCCAGACTATAGTTAAAAAAACAAACAAACAAACAAAAAAAACCTATGAACAAATTCCTATGCACACTGCACATATCTTATTTTGAGGTAAAAAAACAAAACGGGAACACATACAATCACACCGCCTCATGTGGCTCGTGGGCCGCAGTTTGAGGACCCCTGTATCTACACACTGCAAGCAGAGGTACTGTCTGTCTTTTTGCTCTAAATGATTTTTTTTTTCTTCTCATGTTGCCCTCGGTAGAGTGCTGTGGCATCACAGCTCACAGCAACCTCAAACTCTTGGGCTTAAGCAATTCTCTTGCCTCAGCCTCCTAAGTAGCTGGGACTACAGGCGCCCTCCACAATGCCCGGCTATATTTTGTGGCATTGTCATTGTTGTTTAGCTGGCCCAGGCTGGGTTTGAACCTGCCAGCTTCAGTGTACGTGGCTGACACTGTAACCACCGTGCAACAGGCATTGAGCCTGCTCTAAATGATTTTTTCAAGGATGTTTGTATAACTAACACCCCTGAAAGAGAGAGATGGTATCTCCCTCTGGGGCAAAGGGTGTCTAGATTTGCCCTATAGTTAGCTACGAAAGATTTGTGCTGCCTAAATTCAGCTGTTGCACAAGCCCAGAATCCACCTGAGTCCCTTCACATTACCCCCATGAAACTTGAGGGTAAGGGAGACTAACATGAATATAAAATTTAACTCACACTGCTTAATGTCCTGTGCACGGGACTGTCCTTTGTCTCTGAGCCAAGCATCTACACAACTGCAGTGACTAATAGGGTAGCTTGCAGCTAGGGTAAAATCTCAGACAATTCATAATTTTTAACACTGTTCTTGAACTTTGCCTTGCCTTAACACATTAACTGCCTTGTGAGCTTTACTTATACTGGTTTTGAGCCCAATGCCTCGTGAATCCTATACAACTCACATATCTCTTACACATTGACTGCCACACTAGAAAAAAATTTTTTTCCTTGGGGCCCCAGTATTTTAGTAGGTCCAGAGATGTGAGTTATATATGCGTCACAAGGCCCTATGCACAAAACTAGGATGAGTTAAATATAACTCACATGACAAATTAATGTCCTTAACCTAATAAATCACTGTGGCCCCAAGGAAAAAAATTTTTCTAGTATGGCAGTCAATGTGTTAAAGTTAATAAAAATTAAAAAATGGAAGAAAAACCTGTTTGAATCCCATCACTCTAAGATCATTATCATTTATGCATCTGAGCGCACTCTGAGATAATGGCATTTTTGTATACTTCTTTCCATTCTTTTGAAATATGTATTTTAGCATAATTCTAATCTGAATGTATTATGAAATTATATCCTGTATTCACAAATCAGCATTCTTCTATTGGTATAAGTAATTCATAGTAATTGTAGAAAATTGGAAAATTCAGAAAAGTATAAAAAAAATTGGCCCACATAGTGGCTCATGCTTATAATCCTAGCACTTTAGGAAGCTGAGGTGGGAGCAGCATTTGAGTTAAGGAGTTTGAGACCAGCCTGGGAAAAATAGCATAAACCTTATCTTTATAAAAAATAAAATTAGCCAGGCAGGGTAGCATGAGCCTGTAGTCCCAGCTACCTGGAAGCCTGAGGTGGGAGGACCACTTTAGCCTAGGAGTTTGAGGCTGCAGTGAGCTATGATTGCACCACTGCACTCCGGCCTGGGTGACAGAGCAAGACTCTGTCCGAAGATAAAAAAATTAAAAAGTTATTAGGGCTTATTGCCTGTAGCACAGTGGTTATGACACTGGCCACATATACCCAGGCTGGCAGGTTCAGCTGGGCCAGCTTAACTACAATGACAAATGCAACAACAATAACAACAACAACAAAATAGCCAAGTGTTGGGTGGTGCCTATGGGTAGGCCGCTGGCCCCATATACCGAGGTTGGCGGGTTCGAACCTGGCCCCAGCCAAACTGCAACAAAAAATAACAAGACATTGTGCCGGGCACCTGTAGTCAAGCTACTTGGGAGACTGAGGCAAGAGAATCACCTAAGCCCAGGAGTTGGAAGTTGCTGTGAGCTGTGACGCCATAGCACTCTACCCAGGGCAATATAGTGAGACTCTGTTTCAAAAAAAAAAGAAAAAGAAAAAGAAAAAACATTATTAATATGCTTATTGCCCAGAGATGGAGCCCTTGTTACTATTTTGTATATTTTTTCCCAATATTTTATGTCCATTTTGTGAAGTTATAAGGAAGACTATTATATTCTTTATTTACTTTAATGTTATATCTTGTTTACTTTCTCATTCTATTAAATGTTGAGTGGGCTTGCTTGCTGTAATGATAACAGTATCTCATTCTCTGGATGCCCATAATGTCATAAGCATGTTACATTCCTTTAGTCAATCTTGGAATTTTCTTCATTACTTCTCCATTCTTACGTTCGTTCATTCATTTCCTCTTTCTTTCTCCTCTCCACCCTTATCTGAGATGTCACTTACTGGTATGTTAGAATTTTTCAACATTTCTATGTTTAAGCTTGTTTCTCTATTTTAATTCATTTATCTCTTCATTTAGTCTGGATCTCTTACCTTGATACTATTTCTCCAGCTAAGTTTAATCTTTTAAATTCATCCTTTAAATTTTAGTTTTTGTTGAATTTCTATCGGATTATTTTTATAATTAATATGCTGAACTGCTCAATACTTTGTAGTTCCTTAAACATATTAATTATGGTTATTTCGAAGTTCATGTCTGCTAACGCCATTATCTGAATGTCCTATGTCTTCTCTGATATTTTGTTTCCTCTTTGAGTGCAAGACATTGTTTAGAAAAAACTGAGGCTCTGGTGATGTTATCTTTCTCCTTTACTGGATAGGCCAGGAGCATATCTCCTTAATTGTGGATTGAGATAAATTGAGGCTAGGTCTGAGTCCTTATGAAGACTGGTCTGTTTCTTGTTACCATTATTCCTATGATATTGCCTTTAAGGATTCCAATTAGAAACCTGGTGCAATTACTAGGCCCTGAATGCCAAAATTTCCCCTGGCACTCTGAGTATGTTAAAAGTCCTGTCTGACATTTTAACTCTTTTCAAATAAGAAGTTGCCTCAGAGGCAAAGTGAAGCCAAATATAAGGTCTCTCTGGATCTCAGCTCTGCAATTCTTTGCTTATTTGGGTGGTTTCTGGTATCTTCAAATGGATTATTTTTAGTTTTTTAATTTTTTTTTTTTTTAGTTATTTTCAGCAAAAGTGTTTGTCCAAAACAACCTAGTCTGTCAAAAGTAGAACTCTGTCTACAAGTAATTTGTTGTATGTTTACTGGTGTGCACAGTGCTAGGTCCTGAGGTACAAGGATAAACGAGACCTTTTGGAGATGTTTTTGTTTCTGTTGTTGTAAGTACATGCATGTTTTCTTCTCCTAGTAATAACACGTAAGTGTAATTTGTGATAGGATGTTGGTCTTGCAGCTGTGACCGGAGCACATCACGTCTGTGTGAGTGTCTGTAGTATGGCGGTCTGGCTTGGCACCTGTGTTAGCGTGTATTGCCTGCTCTATGATGGCTACATGTGTCTGTTTCTATCTTCCCCACCAGAACATGTGTGTGTGTTTTTAGAGTTAGGATCTCACTCTGTTGCTCACACTGAAAGTACAGTGACATAATCATAGTTCATTGCAGCCTTGAACTCCCAGGCTCAAGCGATTCTCCTACCTCAGCCTTCTGACTAACTGGGACTACAGGCATACACCAACTGCTATGACAGGAAAATATTGAAAAATTTTTTGTACAGACAGGATGTCACTATGTTGCTGAGGCTGGTCTCAGACTCCTGACCTCAAGTGATTCCCAAGTACTGGGAATACCAGTGTGAGCCACAACACCTGGTTAACATGTGTTTCTCTTTTTTTTTTTTTTTTTGAGACAGGGTCTTACTACATCGCCCTCAGCAGAGTGCCGTGGTGTTACAGCTCACAGCAACCTTGGGCTTAAGCAATTCTCTTGCTTCAGCCTCCCAAGTAGCTGGGACTACAGGCGCCCGCCACAGCGCCCAGCTATTTTTAGTTTTCTTTTTGTTTTTGGTTGCAGTTGTTATTGTTTAGCAGGCCCAGGCTGGGCTCGAACCCGTGAGCTTCGGTGTATCTGGCTGGCCTCCTAACCACTGAGCTACAGGTGCCAAGCCAACATGTGTTCCTTGAAAAGCAGAGTGCTTCATCTCATTCTGTTTACCTGGTTAAAGTTCCTTACACAGATTAGTTCCTTAACAGAGGTATGTTGGAATTTACGTGTGAATGCCAGCCTTGGTGCCCTAGTTCAGACTTCTATCTTTTCAGTGTCCCCCCCAATGGATCTACTTCATGCGCTGCCCTTCTTCAAGATTCGGAAACTACTCTTCTAGGGGAGGGGGCAAATGCCAGGACTCCCAACAGAGAATCAACTTAAGTCTGAAGAAATGCAATGTTTCAAACAGACTTTTAGCTTGTGTCAAAGAATCTATTTTAAACGTGTGGGTCCAGGATTGGCTGGGAATCCAAGGGCTGCTTGAAGAAAGGGTATGTCTTATCTTTCTTCCTCCATCCCTACTTAGACAGTTCCTCTAAAATAACAACAGAAAAGAGTAAATGAGTAAATTCATAGAGCCTGGGGCATTGTAGGAAATCAACTACTGTAATCAACAGAATTTTTCATTGATCCATTAAGTGATTCAACAAGTGTCAGGCACTGTTCTTGAAGCCAGGAATACAGCAGTAAACTATAAATTTATGCCTTTATGGAGCTTGCTTACATCTTTGAATTCTACTTTATAGTGCCAATGTTTGTTTAAATACAAACATTTTGTCAATGTCAGTTCAAAAGATGGGTAGCATTCTGCTAACATTTTTATTTTCTCCTGTATGTGACCTGTAACCTTTTAAAATATGTAAATAAAAATAATAATAAAATAAAATAAAATATGGAAATGTAATACTGTTTGTCCTCTCCTGATCTTGGAGTTTCCACCCACATACAGTATATTTGAACCTAGTTTGTCCTAGATGTGGTTATATACTTATTGGGGAGATATCCTTAAACATGGTAATCAGTAAAAATGTGTTGCTTATGCCAGTTAATACTGAAATTTTTTAAAATTTGCTGAGCCTTAGATTACTAAAATTTAACGTTGGTGATTATAAATTTTATCAGATTTAATATAGAAATATTTTGTACAATGATACTTCCTAGAGTAGGCCTTATAATTCTGTAGTCAAGGGACTGGGATTGTGGTATTAATATCACTTTCCATTGAGAGTATTGAAAGGTCTGCTTTCTAAAGGTCTGCTAGCTATAGTACATACCAGCAGGCACTAGAAGTGGGGACCCCATTTGGTAAACTTGAGGTGCCTGTGAGGCATTCATATAAAGATAGTATGAGAAAGAGAAATAAATGTGAGATTCATGAGTATAGGTAGCTTAGTAACTTAAGCTGAGGGCTTGGATGAGATTTTCTAGGGAGAAAGTATAGGGTGGATGAGGAGAGGACATGGGACTGAGCTTTGAGGATCTTCCTTTCTTAATGGCTAGAAAGAAGATGCTTTCAAGAAGTTCCCCAAACTCACTAGTCTTCTAAAAGAATGAGTCTCCTGGGTGGCTCACAGGAGTAGGGCACCGGCCCCATGTACTGGAGGTGGCATGTTCAAACCCGGCCATGGCCAAAAATTGCAAAAAAAAAAGTCTCCTATATATGCCTATAGTCTATATTACTTATTTCTGTTCTTATCTCTATCATTCTTTGTATTTTCCCTGAATTTATTCTGTTATATTTCTGACTACTTAAGTTGGTTACTTGGCTTATTAATATTTTAGGCTTTCTTAAAACATTTGAAGCATAAATTTCTATTTAAGAAATGTTTTACTTGAGCTTCCCAAACTTTGATATGCAGTGTTTTCATTATTCAGTTATATTTTAATTTGCCTTAGAGTTTCATTTGACCCATGAGCTTCTTAGAAGTTTGTTTTTAAGTTTCCAACTCGGGGCGGAGGGTAATTTTTGTTTATTGATTTCTGGTGTAAGCTGCACTGTGGTTAGAGAAGATGGTTTGTATGGTAAGCATCCCTTGAAATTATTGTAGCTTGCATTGTGATCTAACATAGGCACTATTTATAAATATTTCATGTGTGCTTGAAAAGAATATGTTTTTCAATAGATGGGTGCAAGGCTCTTTAGATGTTGAGTAGATCAAAGTTATTAGTCGGTTTTAGTGTCTATGTATTTATTGAATTTTTGTATGATTACATCGGTAATTGAGAAAGAGGTGTTACAATGTTACACTATACTGATGGGGTTTTTTTTGGATGCAGGGTCTCACGCTGTCACACAGGGTGGAGTTCAGTGGCATCATCGTAGCTCTCTGCAACCCCCAAATCCTAGGCTTAAGGAGTTCTCCTGCCTCAGCTTCCTGAGTAGCTGGAACTACAGATGCATGCCACTGTGCCCAGCTAATTTCTCTCCTTTTTTTCTTTTCTTTTTTTTTTTTGTAGAGATAGGGTCTTGCTTTTGCTCTTGCTCTTGCTGGGTTAATCTCAAACTCCTGGGCTCAAAGGATCCTTACCCCTCAGCCTCCTAAAACTCTAGGATTGTAGGTGTGAACCACTGTACCCAGCCTGAATCTCTTTTTTGATGGCCACTTTTGCTTGATAGATTTTTGTCTTTCTGTATGGCAGTGGTTCTCAACCTTCCTAATGCCGAGATGTATTTTCATTGTTACAAAGGGGTCACGACCCACAGGTTGAGAACTGCTGCTGTGGCGTTCTGAGGAACTTTCTTACCTCTGCTTTCTAGTTTACTAATTCACTCTTAAGCTGTGTTTACTTTGTTGGTTCACCTATTAAGTTGTTTGTTTTCTTTGATATCAGTAACTTTAAGTTCTAATTCTAATTAGTGCTTTTTCAAATCTATGTAGTCTTTCTGGGTTTGAGTCCTTATGCTTTTTTTTGTTCTTTGCTTTTTTAACTCTGTTAGACTCTTCTTTGTTGTTGTTGTTGTCAGTTGTGTGCATTTCTTTGTTATCTGATCCTGGTCTTTATTTTGTCTAGAGGGTTTCCTGGATGTTGTGATTTTGGGTTGTGAGCTTTCTTCAGTAGGGCTATTACTTTGCGAATCTGGAGAAAGATGTGGCCTAATCCAGCAAGAGTCCTTCCAGAGTTTTTTGAATTTGCTTCTACTAGGCTCATGGGTAGCGTGGGAGCAATTTCATGTTACTTCATCTGCTTGTGTCCAGACCACAGGTGTGGGATAGTCTTGAATTCCAGATCCTGGGTAAAATTCACTTGTTAATTTACTCCTCCCTCCATCCACCGACCTTCCCAATTAGAGGCCAGACCTGGACCAGCTTCTCCTTCTTTGCCCTCAGCAGGTGGGCAGGGTTTATTTTGTGTTAACTAATTGACCAGTTCACTGAAAATATAGCCTTTTCAGGATCTCAGTTTTACCCTAGTGGCCTTGATTCCCACGCCCTGAATCATGAGCCCCAAGGGCTCAGCTCTTGCTGAGGGTATTTGAACACCTCCTCTGACCGCTGAAATCTACTCTTCACCCAGATGGCCTCAGCATCAGCTCTACTGCTGGCTCTTTTGGTTTTCAGTTTCCTTGTTTATTCCACCTGGTGATTTTCCTAACTTCCCTGAAAGCACAGCTGTTTGTTTAAAACGATCATTTTTTATTAGAGTTATGTGGTATTTGCAGAAGAAGGACTCTTGGGTTTTCTAATCCGTGATATTGCCAGAACCAGAAGAAATATAGAATACCAACTGGAGAGGATAAACTCCACCCTTCAGGGCAGACACAGATTGGAGGTAGCTTGGGAGTTTAGCAATAGCTTTGATTTTTGGTAAATGTGAGTCCACAGCTTTCTGATCAACCTAGCACTGCTCTGCAAGTTCATATTCTCTTTTTTCCTGTGCCAAAGACAGCACATCCTGGTGTTGGGCTTCTATAGCTGCTGCTGCTTGAAGTATAAGGATGGTAAGATGGTTTGGGATTTTCACATTACCGTTATCAGTTTTTGTGGAGGCGATGACACATTTCTGGTGTGCTTTTTGCAGAGAAACTTAAGGACCAAAGCTCCAGTCACAAGTAACAAGCCATGACTCAGATGCTTTGGGAAAACCACTCTCTGCCTCTGCGACCCCACAGTGAGGAAGGTCAGAATGGTGCAGGCATGGCACTCGCCCAGTTCCCTCACGTGCTGACTGAAGGGTTTTTGCTGTAACCCAACAGCCTTGGAGGCACACCTTCAGCCCCATGACACCCAGGCATTTTGCAAAGACCCAGCCCACCCCACCCCGCCACCCCGTACCACCAGCTGGCTTTGTAACAGTGGCAAGAACCTTCTCCTTTTTCTTTTCAATCCTGTATTTAGCAGTTGAGGACTTCTTCTGTGCCTTGCCTTTCCAGAATTCATAGTAGATGGGGAATATCTGCCAATTCCCTTGACGAGACTGTGACTGCAGTGGGACTTCCCCTCCTTGGGTGTTTTAGCCTCCAGGCTCCCCTGTTTAGCCTTGATGGGCTTCAGGGTTGTTCCCCTAGGACCCGGCTTCTCAGTTTCTTCACCCACCCTCCTGCAAGATGGGAAAGAGCTTGTCACTGTGTTATGGGAGAGGTTTTTATTAGTGCACTCTTTTTTTAATTTTTGAAAAGTTTGGCATGAAGTTACCTACTCACCTTTGTTTTCAGGGTTGTACATGTTCTCTTTTTTTAATAGCTGCTCTGGTACCTATGGGGAAAATCTGGCGAGGGGATGGTTTTAGTTGAATTCTGTCATAGGCCAAAGGTCAGTTTTTAAAAACAAATACAGACAAACCAATAAATATTATGTATTTATATTAAGTCATCTCTTTCTAAATTCATCAATTATCTTTGCTGATGGGAGGGAAAACTATCAGAGCCATGCCATAGAATCGCAGATGCTTTGGTTTTGTATGGCTTTGCCAGGCAGGTCATTGAGGTAGTGACCCTGCCACACCTCCTCTCAGTTTCGTTCTTCCAGGAAACTTCATGGTTGCAGGGTAGGGAGGACTCATATTTAAGGGCTGTGGGGGCAACAGTATATGCCTCTTCGCACATTATCTGCCTCTTCATAGTATCTGGCATGGAACACACTGCTTAGTGACTTTCTGAATGATTTATGGAATAGAAAGGGCAATCACAGTAGCCCTAATAACTCATGTACACTCAGACTGCCACAGGCCAGAATTTTGTTAGAAATTGAGGGTTGGGGTCACTACAAGTATTTGTATCAGCAACTCTTGACCCACAGAAAAAATTCAAGGGAGGACTATTAAAGGAAAAGCAACTTGATTCTGTTAAAAAAAAAAAAAACTTAAAATGAAACATGTTTATTATAGCTAGAACTCTTAATCACTTTCAGAAAAGTGTGATTTTGCTTCCCTTCAGTGACATGAGGAAGAGATTAAATGGCTAACAAAGGAATGAGGAAAACAGATGAACATAACATCTGACTGTCAAAGCTAAAAGAAAAAGTATTTAAAAGATAAATTGTTAATATTTTTAAAGTAATGAAAATAGCCAGGATTTCTTCTATAAAAGCTATAAAAATTCCTACCTATAGTTTTGTAAGCTTAGCTAATCTTGAAAATCTCTATTCCTAGTTAAAATATCTTTCTTGGATGGTGCCCTTAGCTCAGTGGGTAGGGTGCCAGCCATGTACACCAAAGCTGGTGGGTTTGAACCCACCCCGAGCCAGCTAAAACAACAATGACAACTGTAACAACAACAAAAGAAATAGCCAGGCATTGTGGTGGGCACCTGTAGTCCCAGCTTCTTGGGAGGCTGAGGCAAGAGAATCACTTAAGCCCAAGAGTTTGAGGTTGCTGTGAGCTGTGACGCCACAGCACTCTACCCAGGGTGACAGCTTGAGACTCAGTCTCAAAAAAAAAAAAAAAGTAAAATATCTTTCCTTACTGCAAACTTCCTGTCCTAGCAAGTAGACAGCATTAACCTTAAGATGAGGAAAATTGCCTTTTAGAATATCTAACACAGGTAAGAAGTATTGGAGAGGATATAGAGTAAAGAGAACCCTTAATAGTAAATTCGTACAAATTTTACAGAGTTTCCCCCCCAAAATTAAAAACAGAACTACCATATGATCCAGCAAGTCTTCTGAATATATACAAATGAAATCAGTGTTTCAAAAAGATCTGCACTCCCACATTCCTTACAGCACTATTCACAATAGCTGAGAATGGAGCCAACCTAAGTGTATCCATCAGTAGATGAATGGATAGGAAAATGTGGCAAATATACACAGTGGACTACTATTCAGCCTTTAAAAAGAAGGAGACCCTGTTTGTGACGAAATAAATGAACCTAGAGGACATTGTGTTATGTGAAATAAACCCAGCACAGAAAAATACAGCATGGTCTCACTTATATGTAGATCTTAAAAAGCTCAGTTGATAGAAATGGAGTAGAGTGGGGTTACTAGAGGCTTGGGGAGGGTGGTAGAAAGTTACTGAAGGCTAAAATAAAAGATTTTAGTTAGACAGGATTAATAAGCTCAAGAGATTTATTATGCATAATAGCTGGAGTTAATAACAATGCATTGTATACCTGATAATTCTTAAGAGTAGATTTTTAGATGTTATCCCCCCAAATCATAAGCATGAGGTAGGATTTCTTAATTAGCATGGATTTCTTAATTAGCTTGATTTAGCAATTCCACACTACATGTATCAAAACATGCTGTACACCATAAATATATGCTAGGATTATCAATTAAAAATTAATTAGAAAAAAGATCTAAACTTTTCCAAGCTATGTTGCACTTTTGCAACTACATGCAAAGATGGCCTCTTTCCCTGGTTTCTCCTATGGACAGATGAACTCAAGGTAAAGGTAACTACTCAACATTTCAGCTGTTCCTGCTAAAAATACTAATTAAATGACGAGACAGTATGTTTTCAAAGGAAACTAGTTTTATGGTACTGTATATAAAGCTTGAGTTTTCAAAAATGAGAATGTTTTCAGAAAATAGTGGTCGTCATCCTAATGAAATATATCAAATGCAGATTATTTTATTCAAAGCAATAATAAGGCCTTTTGGCTAAAAACATCTAGTTAAATTACCTCAAGAGGAGTGGATTTTAATTTCCATGTTCCTACCCCTAATCCTGGCAAGCAGACTCTCCTGCACTCTGTTGCTTTGAGACTTGCCACATTGTAAACACAGATCACTGGTGGAAATGCTACATGTGTGTCCAATCTAGAGACAGAATAAAGCTATGTAAACAATCTGGGTAGAGCTCTCAAAGTCTCAGTCCTCAACTGAAATCTAAAGATACTCCTCACTGGTAATAAATGGTCTCCCTGACTGCTGGCTATTGTGAGTTACCCATGTCCCTCACAGCAATTTATTTTCAGTTTTTCTTAAAAATGTATTCTTTACACCTTAAATATTCTTTCTGCAATTTTATATTTCATGTTCTTTCTAGCACTTTAAAAAAAGTATATTGAAAAGTCTCACTTCTTATGACAAATATGAGAAATGCAATAAAATTACATATGGTAATTTTAGACTTAAACATTTCTACTGTATTTTTCATGTCAAGCATTTTAAGCCAATTCTAAATAAATGATTGCATAAAAGGCACACACACACACACAAAAATTGTTGCAATGAGGATGGGAATGAACAGACCCTTTATCAGCATAGCAACTGTTGCCTGTGCCATGTCAATCTCTTCTGGGTCTCTGGTCACCCTGAGAAAGGACTGCTCTGTAAAGCAAACAATAAGCCTGTAACCAGAACACCTAAGCCCCAGGAAGTCACATTCCTAAATGCAGTCTCTACACTGATTTTCACTTTGGAAAGTCTAATCTTTATTGGGCATGATTTGTTCCAAATTACTATAGAGCTCTGTTTAAGATTTGTAATATACTTTAAAAAAAAAAAAACCTTTATTTTAATTTTAAGAAAAAAATGAGCCCTTGTTGGAGGCATAGTACAGTATATTGCTTGTGCTGTTGACAGCTAAAATGCTTTTTTCTTTTTTCCTTAACACATTAGACTAGTGTTTTTCAACCTTTTTTTTTATCTCCCAAAACACTTGAACCTATAGTTATATTCTGTGGCACACTCAAATTATGTTGTTAAAAAAAAAAAATAAAAAAAGGTGAAAAAAATAATTAACGTGTTTTGAACTCCTTTCAAAAATAATTTAATTAATGATCTCTAAAAATTTTCGCGGCACCACCTAAGATCCTCTCATGGCACAGCAGTTGAAAATCACTGCATCGAACTATATACTATTCTTCTAAAGCAAAAAGATGTGGATTTTTTTTTTAATTATGGTATACACCTCTTGAGAAGCACAGTCATAGCAGACTATTAATCTGATAGATATTAAAGATTGTGCTCTTGTGAGAAACAGTGAAGAGAAACTGTTTGTTTTTGTTTTTGTTTTTGTTTTTTGAGTGAGAGAGAATCTCACCCCCATCGCCCTGGGCAGAATGCCATAGCATCACAGCTCACAGCAATCCTCTTGCCTCAGCCTCCCAAGTAGCTGGGACCACAGGCTCCCACCACAATGCCTGACTGATTTTTTTCTATTTTTAGTAGGGAGGGGGTCTTGCTGTTGCTCAGGCTGGTCTTGAACTCCTGAGTTCAATCAATCTACTTGCCCCAGCCTCCCAGGAGTGTTAAGATTACAAGTGTCGACATGAGGCTATTAATGAAACAGATTGAAGCAGGAGATTACCTAGTGCCAACCATATGGTCTCTGCCATCATGGAGACCACTTTCATCTTCTGCCTCTTCTACCAAGCAAGAGAGAATGTCCGTCTGCTACAATTGCAGTAGGATTCTCACTCCTCTGTCTCTAGCAATACCTTAAGTACTGAAGTCTTCTAATTTGCGGGAAACACATTGAAGATTGCTTCCAGCTCTTTTGCACTAGCAAACCCAGATTTTCTAGCAACAGGATGCTTATTTAAATGCCTGTATTGATTTTAGAAAAACCTGAACAATGTTCTGTTTTCGGCATGAAAAATAAACGCTTATTTGCACCATGTTTCATGTTGCAAGAGGATGAGCTTGCAGTGAGCCCTCGTCTGGCACTCTCTGTCCCTGCCATTATCTGACCCACCGGCTTGCCTGGGCTATACTGGTTGTTTTCCGAAGTGGCGTCATACATGGATAACTTGTGCTACTAATAAGACGCTGATGTTTATTAGTGATTTACTTAAGTTATATCTCTTTCTCCCTTTAAGAGGGAAGAGAAAAGAGACAGTGTTTAAACTTAGCCTCTCCTCTCAGCTACTGACTGATACTGCCTGTGCCAGCAAGAGGAAGCTCCTTGTGGTATAACAGTCATGATAATTGGGAAGTCTTGCTGTGCTTTACCTTTCCCCAGATTTCCGTCTTGTTTATCAAAATGCCCTGGTGGTGGCTGTGCACAAGAATATTATTTATTTTGTATTTCATCTCTCTCCCCCTCAAAACAAACAAAACCCAAACACAAGTGCTTTGAAAGATGCTGTCCAAGTCTTAGCTAAGCAAAGTCAAGCTGATTACCTTCAGCAGTGACAGCACTTTGCAAATGCTTCCCAATTGGTGGCTGTCTCTAGCAGGGACCCCAAAAGACAGTGGAGCTGAGCATGCACAGAGTAGGTCCTACCTGGTGGCATCACTGTAAATTGGAGAGCAAGTGCAGCTGAGGCTCAGTTGTCTCACTGTGACATTCTCCCTTCCTTTCCTGCCATCCCCTCCAGGGCAAAGAGAATGACTGCAGCCTCCATGAGCTTTGTAATCAACCATAAGAGAGGAGGGACCCCCTTTCTCAGACTGTATGAATAGCAAGGAAATGAACTCAGAAGTGACAGGGACAGAGGCCTCATAACCCCTGTGGAGCCCATCCAGCACAATTGGGTTACTCATAAAAACAGCAACAAAACTTCAAGCAAACGTGCCATTAAAAACCCTTACATAATTGTAACAGGTTTGGGTTTCCTCTGGTTCAAGTTTTCTTGCCTCTTTGATAATCAAAGGATCTGGAGAAAAGCATAGAATTTCAGGGGAGAAGCTGCATGACAGGCTTACAATAAGGCTATTCATGACACTTTTTTTTTAGTTTAAATAGGATCTGCATCATTCTTAGTCTCTGCCTTTGCTACAAGGTTCCATTTAAACTTAACCCAACTCGCAGACTTAACTGATCGGGAATGACTCAGTACAACTCACCAGCTACTGCAGCTCTCGTCTCCCTTTCGATAAGGGAACTTAGCACAATGGGCTTTACAGTTCTTAAATGACTCCATTTTTTCCCCCTATCTTTGAGATGTGGTGCTTATATGACCTTTTAGTTTTTAATACATTTTCACAAAATTTGGTTGTAATTTTTTAAAGTGTTAAAAAATACAAAATGGTCTCTTTATCCTTAGAATAAAACTCTTAAAATCTTGCATATGATGTAGAAATGAACTTGTGTGTCTTATTTATATAGCTGATTTCAATATATTAGATATTAACTGTTAGATGTTACTAAATTAAACTTGAACATACTTTATTTACTTTTGAGAGGTGACTCTGGTGCACTTTCTGGTAGCACTTCACTGAATTTCCATTTGTGCACGTATCTGCTTATCTGCTGGCTTTTATAGTATTTTTAGTAACTTATATGTAAATTTAACATTTCAGTGAAATTGGCCATTTGGTTAGAGGCCATGGGATGGCTGCAGTGCTAGTTTGTTGCTCATTTTCCCCATCAGGGCACACTGGGTTTGTCCCTGAGTGGCTGAGGGAGGAGGGGGCTTGGCAGAGTGCAGAGGGGACGCTTGGGGATGGGGACACGTTTGGTAGCACAGCCCTCTGAGAGCCCTGAGCGTGGCACTGTGGGTGGACACCTCAGAATAGTGGTTCTCAAACTTTAGTCAGAAGAGGAATCATCTGAAAACTTGTTAAAATTACAGATGCCTGGACTTAACCCAAGAGACTGATTCAGGGATGGGGCCTGAGCATGTGCATTTTTAACAAACACTCAGTTGATTCTGATTGTAACAGGGCCACACCAAGAATCATTATCCTAAGGCCACCTGTGCAGCATCTGTGGCCCCAGCTGAGTAGGGACCCACCTTCAGTAGGAGTGACCCCTGTTGTGATCCCCAGAGGTACAGGTAGCAGGAAGAGAAGGATAGCTCCAGCATTTTCAAAGAAGCATCATCCTCCTGTCCCACTCTGTCCACAGCAGGGTAGTGTCCACTTCATCCTCATGTTCCCAGGAAGACACCTCACCCAAGGGCCAGTGTAGGGTGTGTGAAGATGTCATCTCACTCCCTCCCCAGCTTCCTAATTAGGATTTCAAAGCAGATGTTATCTGCAGTGTCTAAACCAAATTTACTTCTCTATATTCCTCCCTTGCTGTGTTAAAAGTACTTTTAAAGTTTAAGAAACAAAAGTCTTTTTGAAAAAGACCTCTAATTAGAAATGGATTCTCAAAGAGCCTTTGGTAACAAAAACAAAAATAAACAAATGAGACTTAATTAAAATAAAAAGGGTCTGCACAGCAAAAGAAATAATCAGCAGAGTAAATAGACAACCTACAGAAAGGGAGAAAGGAATAGACTTGGGAGACTCCTAAGTGGGGGGAAGAGAATTACAGGTTTGTTACATGGAATTACATGTTTGTTCATTTCATAAGGTTGAGATTTTTGCTTGGGGATCAGTTGAGCTGATCTGTTGAAGTTGCTATGGTGATGCCATAGTCAGAACAGAGAGGAAAGTAAGATGCTACAGCTGTTTGCCGGGTGCTGTCTGTGTTCTGTTTGTAGAATCCACCCCCATATAGTTGGCAGACTTTGTTATGAGAATTTTCAGATCTATTTAAAGGTGGGAAGTAAAACAAACTCCCATGTATTCATCACCTACTTCCCAGAGTTATAAAGACTTTTCCTATTTCTCAGTAGCTTTTTCTTCTTGTTAAATGTTGCTCTTTTTTTTTTTTTTTTTTTTTTAGGAGAGAAAGTAGGATCTGTTCCTCATCTTTTTTTTTTTTTTTTTTTTTTTTTTTTCTTTCAGTTTTTGGCCAAGGCAGGTTTGAATCCACCACCTTTGGTATATGGGGCCAATGCCCTTTTCCTTTGAGCCATAGGTGCTGCCCATGTTCCTCATCTTTTAAAATGTTCTTGACTGAGGTCCCTATAACAAAAGACAGGTTAACATAAGAAAAACATACATATCTATTTAATGCAAGCTTTAAATCACACAGGAACCTTCAGAAATGGAGACCCAGAGACAGGGAAACATGCATTTTTATGCTTAGGTCTGAAGAGTGGGCAGTTGTTTAGAGGAATGATTGGACAAAGGGCTGTGGTGAATGGCAATGACCTGGGGGGAACTTGCAAGGCCTGTAAGTAGGAATTCTTTCCTGCCTCTTCAGAGATAAGGATGTTCCTTTCTTCTGGGTGTAGGAAGGACACCTCGGGATGAGAGTCTGCTGACCTATTCCAGGGGACGGAATAAAAGGGAAGATTTAAGGACTACTTGCTTCATCTGTTTTCTCAAATGCTATGGTACGATATTTGAGGGTAACACACCCCAAACCTCATCATTTTCAAATCGGTTCATTTGGGGAATGAATTAAACAAGAACTGCTTTGCTTGGAACCTGAGTACAATGATCACAAGTAACATTGTGAACGTGTTCTTTTTCAGGAATGTGTTCCAGAAAACCTAGATCTGAAAAAGATGATTTTTGCTCAGTTGGATGCCATCCTCGATGATGGAGTCGTCTTAAGTAGTTCCAGCTCTTGCCTCCTGCCTTCCAAGTTGTTTACTGGCGTGGTGCATGTGAAGCAGTGCATTGTGGCTCACCCTGTGAGTATCGTAAAGCTGGTGAATTCACTGGATCTCATTCTGTGTATTGGGGCAATAAACTGTGACTAACCCACTAGTACTACATGTCATTTTGAACTGCTTTACTAAGATATAATTCACATACTGCACACTTCATCAGTTGAAGTTGTACAATTCAATGATTCTTGGTGGCATCACACAACTCTGTTAAATACATTATTTAAAAAATTTTGGCTCAGTGCCTGTGGCTCAAGCAGCTAAGGCTCCAGCCACATACACCTGAGCTGGTCGGTTCAAATCCAACCCGGGCCCGCCAAATGACAATGACGGCTGCAACCAAAAAATAGCCGGGTGTTGTGGCGGGTGCCTGTGGTCCCAGCTACTTGGGAGGCTGAGGCAGGAGAATTGGTTGAGCCCAGGAGTTGTAGGTTGCTGCGAGCTGTGATGCCATAGCACTCTACCGAGGGCCATAGCTTGAGGCTCTGTTTCAAAAAAAAAAAAAAAAATCTAAAAGTTCCTTGGATTTTTTTTTTTTTGTGTGTGTGTGTGTATCTAATACACAGTGCAATAGAATGAGTAATGCCGTGAGGCTTTTGCCCTCAAGTAACTGACTGTGTACCTGAGGCTGATGACTAACCAAGTAATTCCACTACCAAGGTCAAAGTGCTGCATTAAAAATGTATTTTTGACCAGGCACGGTGGCTCATGCCTATAATCTTAGCACTCTAGGGTCCAAGGTGGGTAGATTGCTTGAGCTCAGGAGTTTGAGACCAGCCTGAGCAAGAGAAGACCCCATCTCTACTAGAAATAGAAAAACTAGCTGGGTGTAGTGGCATAAACCTATAGTCACAGCTGCTTGGGAGGCTGAAGCAATGGGATCACTGTAGCCCAGGAGTTTGAGGTTGCTGTGAGCTATGATGATGCCATAGCACTCTACCCAGGATAACAGAGTGAGACACTATCTTAAAAAATAAATAAAGTATTTTATAGGTATAATTTGTACTATGTTGTCTTTTGTACTGTGAAATTCACTGAACACAATTCAGAGTAGCATTAGTTGTGTTAAAATGCAGATTTTGGGTCCTCTTCCTGAGATTCTGATCCAATGGGTCTGACTTCTAGCCCCCTTTCCTCTTGTTGTTCCCTTTCACCCATCCATTGAGGTTAACCGTGCAAGCATGCTCACTAGGAGAGCATTGTGAGGTTTGCTGGATGGTGAGGTCTGAGCCAACATGCAAGCACTCAGCAGGTCTTTCTGAGGTTAAGGCATTGATGGGAGAGAGAAGAGGGATGAAGGGGGAGATTTAAGGACTACTTAAGGAAGACATCAGAGACCCAACCGTGAGCTCAGCATAATCTTATAGAATCAGGAGGCCTGTTGGGATAGGTAAAGTTGACTTAGTTCAAGCCAGGACAAAGGTGCCAGTTGATGATGGTGGATGCACCCTGGCACCACTGGGGCTGTCAGTGGTTCAGGTTGGGAAGAAGCGACACAGTGAAGCTTGGGCCAGTTAGGTGGGGCCTGGCTGAACAGATGAGGGCAAGAGAGGGTTTGAGGCTGGGGGAGAACATACACAAAGACCCCAGGCCAAGGGTAAACTCAGAGTCATGCGAAGCCTTGTGGCTGGACCAGCACACACATCTGGGAGCTGTTGGGACAGAGTTGAGACTTGTGCAAGTCCCTCTGACGGGTTGGCCAGCTGAGTCCCAGAGCAGCAGCATGATGTGCTGGTAGAGATGTTTTGGGAGGTATGTGGACAAGGGTCAGAGGGGCAGCGGGACACAGGCAGGATTCCAAGTATGAGTTATCTGCCCTCTCAGTTGGGGAAGTTTCTCTTTTTTAGCAAGAGCAGTTGAGAGTGGAGAGGTAACATTAGCTCAGGGAGGTGAAGAGAGTAAGTCGTGGGGTTTATTTAACGTGGTAAGATTTTATGTGGTAAGGAAAGGTTCAGCTTGGAGCATTGTGAACAGAGCTGTGTGGTTCTGGATGTTCTGTCATGTACTAAAATGCAATGGAAAGGCAGAAGAGGGGTTATAAGGAAGCTGAGGCCCACAGAACATAGACGAGAAGCAGTCACATTGAATTATCACTCAAGTACAGGGAGATTAGCACCAGGAGGGACCCTAATTGAAAGCACTCATAGGTCAAGTCCCCTGAAGCTGCTGGGTCTTTGCTTTTCTGACACGTACATGTCCATGAAAAGGTCTGTCAGATACCAGAGGCCCTTAGCAGGTCATTAGTCACCTGGCTACTTAACTGCTTCAGTAGAAGGTGTTCAGGATCAGCCTCATGCTCTAACCCTCCCAGTTTCTAACCTGTGTTGTAACTTCTAAGTCAGTTTAAAACAAAACCAAATCCCTCAGGATATGCCTCCTAAGTTCTTTGGCAAGACCTTTGCCATGTCTCTTCAATTTTAAACTACCCAGTGGGCGAGAGGACTCCTGAGTCACTTTCTTCTCTGCCACACCTAGCCCAGTCATCTGCCCAATAGGACAGTTGGTAACTGTGGAACAATGACATTCCCACCCCATCCCAGTACCGCCTGCTTTTACTTACTTATTCAAAGGCAAGCTGCATAAAGTCCAGACCTTACGTTTAAAATTAATCTCTCTTTACTTTGTAAATTATTTTTAACCAAGTCTACCTTTAAATGAAGCAAACCAAATAATACAACTTAACTATTCTTTCTTCCCTCTGTGTTGGAGGAGCCTCCAGAAGAGTGGATAGGTGGACCCCAAATAGTTAAGAACCACTTATCACCTTCAAGGAGCTTTAGTCATCGGTGATCTTTGCCTGGGCAGGAAATAGGGTGAAGGAAAGAGAGGCCTGTTCATGCCCTGGCAAAGGTGGATGTCTGTAATCGTGAAAGGTTGCTGCTGCCTCTGCTTGGCAAGGAGCAGCTGCCAGGTGTCCAGGGTCACCTGCCTCAGGTGGGTGGGTTGGCTTCCTAGACCAGAGCAGGGAAGCAGTCGTGGGCACCCTGCACAGAACGCCCAGGAAAGGGCTGTAACCCAGACCTTCTCTTCACCTCCCTGCTCTGGGATAACAGCCAGGCAGCGGGCATGTTGGGCAAGGACGTGTGAAGGTGGGTTTGACCCCAGCTCCTATTACTTAGGGTCTGTGTTAGCCTGTCAGCGCAGCAGACCTCTACCCAGAGTTAAGCCACACTATACAGAGGCTCCTGCACTTTTTTCTTCCTCATCTTGGTGTGGGGAGGTGAGAGTCCCTGGGCTCTTGTCTATCTGCAGCTGGAGTCCCTGGCAGGAACAGCTGTCAGAGGCTGAGACCGGGCCCGGCTTCCTGCCCAACTCTGGCAGGCTGTGCCCCAGTGCTGCTCCCCTGTGCCCCTGTCTTCTCTGACTCAGTCCCCATCTGACACTGCCTTGCTGTTGTGCCACCTGCAGAGGAGGAGCACACAAAGAGTCCTTCAGCAAGTGTGTGTGTGGGATGTTAAATGCTCGCCCCAGCCCAGTCACACATTCACAGGAGGAAGGAGAAGAGATGAGAATTGCCTGCTGTCTCCAGGAGGGTGGAAGGAGCTGGGCAGGGACTGTGACTTAGCTTCAGCGCAGGGCAGGTAGAGGAAGGAGGAAGAACTCAGCCCTGCCCTGCCCTGCCCGCCCTGCAGGCCCAGCCCAGGGCCTTCTCCCTGAGCCTTTGCATGTGCTTCCCATTTCCCAAGGGAATTTGCAATCCTCTCTAAGAAATTGCCCCATGAATGTGTGTTTCCCATTTCTGGATAGCGAAATCTTTCTCATGCACACCCACAGCAAAGAAAGACCAGCATTTGGGGTGGTGGTGTGGGTGGCTGACCTTGGCCTGCTTTCCCACAGTGCTCTCACATTCCCTCCTTTCTGGTTCCTTTCCCTCCACTCCACTCCACTCCACTCCACTCCACTCCACTCCACTCCACTCCACTCCCCTCCCCTCCCCTCCCCTCCACTCCCCTCCCTTCCACTCCCCTCCACTCCACTCCACTCCACTCCCCTCCCCTCCCCTCCCCTCCCCTCCACTCCCCTCCCCTCCCCTCCACTCCACTCCCCTCCACTCCACTCCACTCCACTCCACTCCACTCCACTCCACTCCACCAAGGGAAGTTTAAAGGGTGCCCATCCTCATCCTCAGGTTCTTTTCCGAGCCTGAGACTCGGATGGACCTTGGGTGGGTATCTGAGGGGCTGTGGTCAGAGCAGCTCGCCCTGCAGAGATGGCCCCACTCCTCTCCTAGCGCCTTCCAGCTCAGCACAGGACACGATTTGGGAAGTGGCCAGGGAAGACTCTGTGTCGGCCCCTTGCATCTCTGTTGTACACCCTTTTTAGTGGGTGATTGGGGGGGGTCACTTCAGAGTTTTGAGCTGGAGGGGAAATGAATGATCAAGGCCCTGTTTCTTATCTAATTAATTTTTAATTTTGATGAAATTCATATTGCATAAACTCATCCGGTTTGGGGGTATCAAGTCCATTCACATTGCTATGTGGCCATCACTGCCATCCACCTCCAGAGCTCTTTCCATCTTACAGATCCTCTGTGCCCACTAAACACTAGCTCCCATTCCTCCCACCCACAGCCCTGGCAGCCTCTATTCTGCCTCCTGTCCCTGTGGACCTGAAAGGCACTTGTCTCAGCAGGGCAAGCAGTAGCAGGATACATGGAAAGTCAAGACCCCCAGGAGGCCCACGAAGAGGGAGTGGAATCCCTGCGGGCCCTGGGCTAAGGGAAAGCATTGGGGATGGGGTTTGTGAGAGCTGTGCAGAGAACTAGCAGGGCTTGTTGCTGAAGGGGCACCAGGGCAGCAAGGGAGAGGCAGAGGCTAAGGACCCCTCCTGGTGCTGACTTGGGGGTGGGCGTATGAGCTGGGAGCCAGGGTGAAGCAGCCCTGAGGGTAATGGTGTGTTCTGGTGACAGTGTCCAGTGCACAGTTACAAACGTGGCCTGAGACCCAGGTGGCATGTCAGTGTGTTCAGCATCCTCAGGTCTTGGCAGGTGTGACATCCAGGCAGTGGGGGCTTCACTTAGCACATGTGACATTCTACCAGTGACCCCCATGTGGAGGAAAAGCCATTTAAACAGCATCATTTGAGACCACTGGAGATGGATGAGCACAGTCAGCCAGGGCAACACCTCTAACCCCAGAGCGTCCCTTTGATGCCCCTGCTCCTCTTTCCTTCTTCTGAGGTGAATCCGCCATACTATGTCCCTCTGGTTGAGCTGGTCCCACACCCAGAGACGGCCCCTGCCACAATGGACAAAACCTATGCTCTGATGAAGAAGATTGGACAGTGCCCAGTGCGACTCCTGAAGGAGGTGGACGGCTTTGCCCTGAACCGCCTGCAGTATGCGGTCATCAGCGAAGCCTGGCGGCTGGTGGAGGTATGTATGGGTCTCCTTCCCTGCTCCTCCCCTCCTCTTCCCCTCCTCCCCTCCTCCTTCCCTACTTCCCTCCTCTTCCCCTCCTCCCCTCCTCCTTCCCTACTTCCCTCCTCTTCCCCTCCTCCCCTCCTCTTCCCCTCCTGCCCTCCTCTTCCCCTCCTTCCCTCCTCTTCCCCTCCTCCCCTCCTCTTCCCCTCCTCCCCTCCTCTTCCCCTCCTCCCCTCCTCCCCTCCTCTTCCTCTCCTTCCCTCCTCTTCCCCTCCTCTTCCTCTCCTTCCCTCCTCT
>CAUYPK010001322.1:0-47168 GCA_963574355.1 Loris lydekkerianus
CATTTAAATTGGGTGCATAAATATTTAGAATTGAAACATCTTCTTGTTGTATTTTTCCCTTGATCAATATAAAGTGACCATCTTTGTCTTTTTTGACTTTAGTTGCTTTAAATCCACATGTATCTGAAAATAAGATTGCAATTCCTCTTTTCTTCTCAATTCCATTTGCCTGAAAAATTGTCTTTCAACCCTTGACTCGGAGTTTTAATTTGTCTTTTGAAGCCAGTTATGTTTCTTGTAGACAGCAAATGGATGGCTTGTGTTTTTTAATTCAGTCAGTCAATCTATGTCTCTTCAGTGGGGAATTCAAGCCATTAACATTTATTGAAATAATTGATAAGTGTGATAGTATTCTATTCATCTTAGTTTGTGAGAGTCCATTGCTTAGTTTTATCTTTTGCATCAGTGTGGAGGCTAGGTTCTGTCCTTAAATTTCTGAGTTCTTACTTGGCTGCTGATCCATTGTGATGGTCAGTGTGTAGAACAGGTTGAATTATTTCCTGTAAAGCTGGTCTTGTTGTGACAAATTTCCTCAATGTTTGTATATCTGTAAATGATTTGATTTCTCTATCAATTTTAAAGCTTAGCTTAGCAGGGCATAGAATTCTGGGCTGAAGATTGTTCTGTTTAAGTAGATTAAAGGTAGGTGACCATTGTCTTCTTGCTTTGAAAGTTTCATTAGAGAAGTCTGCAGTCACTCTGATGAATTTGCTCCTATAGGTCAACTGGCACTTACTCCTGGCAGCTTGCAGAATCTTTTCTTTTGTCTTGTCTTTGGACAGGTTCATCACAATGTGTCTTGGAGAAGCTCAGTTAGAGTTGAGTCGACCTGGGGTCCAATATCCCTCTGAAAGCAGTGTACCAGAATATTTGATGGTATTTGCAAAATTTTCATTTATAATATTCTCTAGTATGGCTTCCATTCCTCTGGGGCATTCTTCTTCCCCTTCTGGGATTCCTATAACTTGTATGTTGGAATGCTTCATAAAGTCCCATAATTTTGACAGTGAACGTTCTGCTTTTTCTCTCTTCTTTTCTACCTCTTTAACTATCTGAGTTATCTCTAGCACTTTGTCCTCTACCTCCAAAATTCTTTCTTCTTCATGGTCTAACCTGTTGCTGATACTTTCCATTGCATCTTTAAGTTCCCTAATTGACTGCTTCAGTTCCTTCAGCTCTGCTATATCCTTTCTATATTCTTCATATCATTCATTTCTTATTTGATTCTGGTTTTGGATTTCCTTTTGATTATTTTCCACTTTATTTGCAGTTTCCTTCATTGTTTCCATCATTTCCTTCATTGTTTTCAACATGTGTATTCTAAATTCCCTTTCTGTCATTCCTAACATTTCTTTATAGGTGGAATCCTCTGCAGTAGCTACTTCATGGTACCTTGGAGGGGTTGCTCTGGACTGGTTCTTCATGTTTCTAGGAGGTTTCTGCTGATTCTTCCTCATGAGTAATTTCTTTTATGTTTCCTTGCCCTAATTTTCCTTTCACTTCCTCTTGCTCTTTAAGTTCCCATGCCTGTGGACTAAGGTTTTGATGAGTCCTTTTGGTACAGGACCAGAAGGATGAGAAGGTTGAAGAGCAAGAAGGGATAAAAGAAAGAAAAAGAAAGAAAGAAAGAAAAGAAAATAGAGAAAGGAGAGGGAGTGGATAAAAGGGAATATTGACAAAAAGAAGAGAGGCACAGAAAGAGGGAGACAGAGCAATATCGGTGTACAGTAGGGTATTTTGACACAATCTTAAAAAAAAACCCAACCTCTGGGGGTGCCCAGTTGGGTGATTCCCTTGAGGTCAGTAGCTCTTTGCTAACCTGATCAGACACAGTACCCTACCTCCACCAAGTAGAGAGGAGAGATAAAAATACTATAAATCAAACCAAAACAAGCAAACAGAAAACTTTATGGGATAAAATTGGGTGAAAAAACAAATAATAGGGGTAGAAACACTAGCAAGAATGAAGTTCTAACTATTGAAAAAGGCAGCAATGGGAAATTGTATTTAAAGTAGAAAAATGAATTAAGAAAAGAAAGAAGAAAAAGAAAAGAAAAAATCTGTACAGAAAAGGTTGAAATTAAAAAAACAAAACAACAACAACAAAATAAACAAAAAACAAACAAACCAAGAAATAAACAAAAATAACCAAAAACAAAGCAGTATATATATCTTGTTGAATATTGTCTGGGCAAAAGGTGGTCTTCTGGGGTATGAGATGTTAATCACAACGCTGATATGACAGGATGCTTCGCTGATTTCTCAAACCCCACAGGGTGGAGACCCTAAATCTCTCTTCAGCCCTCTTAAAAGGCATTTTAAACTTCTAAACTTGGCTAAGCAGAAGCTTTTCCAGGAAAGTGCTTGTCGCTGGGATCACTGCTGAAATGGCTATCCACTTACCCAGTGTGCCAAAACCAGTCTCACTCTGCCCCTGAGAGTTAAATATGTAAGGCAGCTCAGTCCCCGCCTTTAGGCTGCTCAGTCACTAGGTTACTAGTTCCTGCCCAGTCCTTGCTCTGCCACCCTGAGGGCGGAGCTTGCTGGGCCAGTTCTCTCACAATGGCTCCCTGCGGCCCACAGCCGAATACTATTAGCTCCGTCAGGCTCAGGAGCTCACTCTGAGGCCCTAGACAATGCCCAAAGTTCTCTGCACTCCTGATCAAGCTCTCCCCAGGGCAGTTCAACTGAGTGCCAAGTCCAAAAACACCAAAACAGTTCACAGGTAAGGCCTTTCCAATTTGCAGTCTTGCTGCTGCTGTAATTACAGTTGCTGGTGGGATTAGACTGATCGAACACCCGCAACCACTTGCCAGTTTTCCATTGTTTTTGTCCTCCTCTTGGGGTCTAGAAGTCTCTCACTGGCTCCCTGTATCCTCAAAGGGATGATTATAGGCAGATCCCACCAGGCAGAGATGCCTGGAGTCTTATCTCCCCAGTCTCACGGTACCCAGTTGCAGGGAAGCTGTTACTCAGCCGCCATCTTGCTCTCACTCCCTTAAATATTTTATTTATTTATTTATTTATTTAATTTTTTTTTGAGACAGAGTCTTACTATGTCACCCACAGTAGAATGCCAGCATAGTTCACAGCAACCTCAAGCTCCTGGGCTTAATAGATTCTCTTGCCTCAGCCTCCCAAGTAGCTGGGACTACAGGTGCCCACCACAAGCCTGGCTATTTTTTGTTGCAGTTTGGCTGGGGTCAGGTTTGAACCCGCCATCCTCAGTATGTGGGGCCGGTGCCCTACTCACTGAACCACAGGCGCCGTCCCAGACTTAAATATTTTAAACTAAATGATTCCCTGGACTTTTGTGTTACCACTTGTATCTTGAATCTAATGGGGAAAAAAAAAGGCATCTGGATTTATCTTTGTGATCAACTTTATGTTCAGGAGGGAGCTCTCACGCAAGTTGCTTTGCTAAATTACTGTTCATTTCACACAATTTGAATAGATTCTTAATTAAGGTTTGCATATGAATCTCCATAAAAAATGATGCAAACTTTTTCTTCCACCAAAGAAGGACTCACCAGCCTCTGCCCTTGTTGGAGGTGGTGAGACTGTGGATTACCATCGGAGGCTTTCTTTACCTGTGGCCTCTCTCCTCTTTATGTTGAAGAGAATCTGGTCTTTCATGTGGTAATCTATGTCATGATTACTAAGTTAAAACACCACATGAAAAACTTGATTTTTACTTCTTCTTTTGTTTTTTTTTTTTGTTTGTTTGTTTTGAGAGAGTCTCGCTCTGTCACCCAAGGGTAGAGTGCTATGGCTCTCATAGCGCACAGCAGCCTCAAACTCTTGGGCTCAAGTGATCCTCTTGCCTCAGCCTCCTGTGTAGCTGGGACTATAGGTGCCTGCCACAATGCTGGGCTAGTTTTTCTATTTTTAGAAGAGATGGGGTCTTGCTTTTGCTCAGACTGGTCTTGAACTCCTGAGCTCAGGCAATCCACCTGCCTTGGCCTCCAGAGTGCTGAGATTACTTGCGTGAGCCGCCCTGCCCTACCTTTACTTCTCGTTTGCACACACAGAATTTGCAGTTCGAGTTGAATGGGGAGCTAAACCACATGTGGGGCCCTAGGAGAGGGATGGAAAGTCCCCTCTCCAAAGGGGCAGCTAGAAGAAATATTTTCCACAGTAGGTTGTCAGAAATGGGAATAAATAATTACTTCATAAGACAAACTGCTGTGTCTGTGGAGAGGAAGTACAACGGCCAGAACCAGATGCGTGCTCAGTCTCCCTGGACGTGGGAGCACCATCAGGCCGCACGGGGCTGTGCTTATTATGCTTCTTGGCCTCATTATTACACTTATTTCCTATTTCTGATCTCAGGCCTCTCGGAATATTTCCTGTGAAGAGGAAATCCTGACTTCTTTTTTTTCCTGGTGCTTTCTTACCACGTGGTAAATGGCTAATTTCATGTAATTAAGGAAGTTTTTCATGGAGACTAAATAGACTGCTGGGGAAAGTATAAAAACATGTGTGGGAGAGAGATCGGTGCTTAGGGCACAGTTGCATTTGATTTTTATAAATGCTTCCACTTCCACAGAGAAACTCGGGGGAACTCCAGCCCACAGCGTGGGGCGGTGAGATTTGTAAAAGCCTGTCCAGGCTGGTTTATTTCAAATTGAAAAATTGCCTCCATAGAAACCCTTATGAATATTCAAAATTCCACATGTAGGGCAAATTACATATAAAAGCTACTTATAAGATTGGAAAATTTGAAGGATTTGATACTTAAACACTAATAATAATAATATTTAAGAAATGTATACCTGTCCCAGGCCCAGGAAATGTGCTAAATGCCTTAATGTTTCATGTTTCTTGGTTGGTTTTTTGTTTTTTAGCCAGAGTCTCACTCTGTTGCCCAGACTGGAGTGCAGTGGTGTCATCAACGTAGCTCATCGCAACCTCAAATTCTTTGGCCTGAGCCTCCTGAGTAGCTAGGAATAGAGGTGCCCACCATCTCCATTCCTCTAAAATGCCAGGCTAGTTTTTCTACTTTTTGTAGAGACGGGGTCTCGCTGTTGCTCAGGCTGGTCTTGAACTCCTGAGCTAAAGGGATCCTCCCAGCCTCCTCCTTAGCCTCCCAGAATGCTAGCGTCACATGCCTAAACCATCACACTGGGGCATGTTTCAACTTAATGACCGTCTACAGCAACCCGTCAGGTGCATGCTGCTCCACTTTACACATGAGCAAGCTGAGGCCCCAGGAAGGCTGGGCAAAGTGCCTAAAGTCAAACACCTAAAAAAGTAAAGGAAACGGGATTCCCGTCAGCTCAGTTTGTCCGTGGTCACGGGAACAGCCACCTCGGGTAACGATTGCACAAATAAGGGCAGCTCCCACATCGAAAGCCCGTGCATTTATTTTGATTATTACTTACAGGGTAGCATAGCCTAGTGCTCCAGAATTTCCTCTGCAAGCACACACGTGGAGAAGCTAAACACAGGCTGCTCCATTGCGCTATTGTTATCTGGAAATCTCTATTCCTCATGTTGACTCTTAGTACCTAATTTCCTTGTCACTGTCTCCACAGCCCTGCTGGATCCACAGCCACATTTATCTCTTTTATGTAACAGCTACATAGTTTGGGAGAAACTATCATCAGAAAGCAAAAATCAGAAAGCAAAACTGCATGGGGGAAAAAACCACACACATACACAGAGTATTGAGATGGAAATTGCATTGTAGAGTTAAGTATTAAAATTCAACATAATTTCCTGCTTTCCCTTTGATAGAGGCCCTGATGCCAGGTGATGTTTTACAAGCATCCCCAAGACCTTTCCAGTGCTACTCAAACATACTTTTGGATAGAGAAATGGCATTTAGGTGTCAAGCTGAGGCCATGGCTGTCTGTAAGGCACCAGGCTGATGGCAAAGGTGGATACCAAACTCCCGGGCTGGATGTGTTTGCTTCCTCTGCATGGTAAGATGCTCAATATCAGGTCTAGCAAGATGGGCCCAAGACATGGTCTGGAGTGGGGTCAGCTTTATACAAATTATGCTCTAGACTGGAACTTTCTCTAAGGCAGGAATTCATGTCTCTGCATGTCCCAGGACTTGCCCCATGCCGGGCACAGGGTACATGCTTAGGAGCTGATGGATGAAGGAAGAAATGAACGTTGCCTTTTAAGCACATAGGCATTTAAGTGCTCAATCTCACTAATTTTGCAAAAATCTTGCTGTAGAAGAATGTTTCAGCTCTTAGGTTTGGGCCAACCTTTCAAACAGAGCCTTGGTGAAAGAATGTGCAGCTCAGGAGGTTTCCAGGAAAGATTTTTTTTTGCACAAATAAATTGAAAACATCAGTTGAACAGTAGTCTTTCTTGTGTTTCCTCTAGTCTTGGTACTTTAGTCTATAACTCTAAAATGTGGAGCGCCAAACAAGACCATGCTGAGGTGTGTCTAATGAACACCTGACTGTAAATAGACATGCCTGGACATAAATATGAAATTTACCAGGGCCATATACAGCAACTCCTGCAAATGGTGTGTAACAGTGAGCATATGGGAATGACACTGAAGCCATTTTTAGTTCAAAAAGAAAATGACTGTTTTCCTGTGAACAATAACACACTCCGTATATTCATTTGTCAAAGTGGCTTTTCCCATTTTGCTTTTCCTTCAAACATGGTAAGTGGATGAGTCGTGTGCTGGATCTTTATATGTTGGATGTGTTCTATGGCAATTAAAATTTGAGAAAGCTGGGCATGGTCGCACATGCCTGTAGTCTCAGTACTCAGGAGACTGAGGCAGGAGGATGGCTTGAGTCTAGGAGTTCAAGACCATCCTGGGAAACATAGAAAGACCTTATCCCTAAAAATGATAATAATAAATCTATGCAAACGTCATGGTCCATGAGGCATTTGAAGAATACCCACATCATGTCTCAGTTATCTTTTCCAGGTCTCACATGTGTATCTGGAGAGATGGAGCAGAGGTGTCTGTCACCCAGGAGGGCAGAGTCAGGAGGGGACTAACTCCAACTGAGCCAGCTCTAACTTAGACTGTAGTCCATTGATATCTAGATCCAAGGTCATTCTTCTTCAAGGAGGTATTATGAAAGTGCTCTCACCCTAGCTCTACCATATCATTATAAAAGAGGTCATCAATATGAAAATTCACTGTGACTTTCATCCTATTATAACAGAGATGATATTTTTATCTTTTTACCATTGGCACAATCTCCTGTCCCCAGAAAGGTTCATGGTGCTTGTTCTCTCCCCGTGGTACTTATCACAGACATCTACCTGTGATAAAAAAAAAGTTGTTTGTGTACACACCTCATCATCTAAGACTATATGAGCTACTTACTTGTTCTTTTTATGAGAGTCCCACTCTGTTGCCAGGCTAGAGTTCAGAGGCATTAGCAACCTCAAACTCCTAGGTTCAAGTGATCCTCCTGCCTCAACTTCCCAGGTAGCTGGGACTATAGATGCCTGCCATGACACCCAGCTAATTTTTCTATTTTTAATAGAGCAAGTTTTCTCTTTGTTGCTGAGTCTTGAACTGTTGGCATCTAGCCATCCTTCCACCAACCATCCTTCCACCATCCATCCTTCCTCCAGCTATCCTTCCACCAACCATCCTTCCACTATCCATCCTTCCTCCAGCCATCCTTCCTCCAGCCATCCTTCCACCAACCATCCTTCCACCAACCATCCTTCTACCATCCATCCCTCCTCCAGCCATCCTTCCATCCTTCCAAAGGGCTGGGGTTACAGGTGTGAGCTGCTGCACCAGGCATGGCATTTAAAAAGAAGGTTAAAAAGAAAGTGTAAGGCGGGTGTGGTCCCTGCCTGTAAGGATGCTATAGCATTCCTGGCTCTCAGGAATTTACTGTCTTTGTGTTTTCTTTGTGGAACACTGTGAATCCTTATCTGTTTTTTAGGGTAGATTAATTCCTTTGCTTGTTGACTATAATAGGAATTAAAAGAAGATTCATATTTAAGTAAGATGAACAAAGCCTGGCGGTTACCCGTGAAGGGTGGGGTCATCTACAAATTGCACCTCTGAGACCTTTAGTGTAAAGGTGACCCTTGTGGCTACGCCTTATCTGATATATTGCTTTTTAGACCTAAAAAGCAATTTCAGCCTTCATCATTTTATAATTTTGTAGTCCTATTTTATACAGACTAGATGCACTAAAAGCCATGGCTGTAGCTGTTCATGTTAAGAATCTGCACGAGAAATGTTTGTTTTAATAACATTTTTATTAGTTACATAAATACAGAGATATATGCTGGTCATAAAGTCCAGCTCTGTGGATTATCTCAAATAGACACACCTGTGTAACCACTGTCCAGCTAGGGAAATGGATATGACAAGGGCCCCCCTCATGCCACTGGCAACGGCTATTCTGCTGTCTACCCTACAGATTAATTTCACCTGTTTTGAACTTTATCTAAATAGATTCACCTAGTACATACTATTTTGTGTCAGGATTCTTTCTCTCACCACTGTATTTGTAAGAGCTATACAGGAGATTGCCCATTTTCTATGATGTGTGCTAACCCTTGATAAGAATCTGCCACAATTTATGTATTCATTCTACTGTGGAGGGATGTTGGCTGGTTCCTTTCTTAGGCTATTGTGAATAACAGTGCTGTAAACATTCCTATCCATACACGGTGTGCATTTACATCCATTTCTGTCGGGTATGTACACTGGGGTAGAATTGCGGGATCACAGAGTTTGCATCTGTTCACATGTTTTAGAATATATGCTGCCAACGCAAGCACCATTTTTTTTTTTTTTTTTTTTGAGACTCTGTCACCCTGGGTAGAGTGCTGTGGCATCATCATACATCAACAACAACCTCAAACTCTTGGGCACCAGGGATCCTGCTGCCTCAGTCTCCAGAGTAACTGGGACTGTGGGCACCTGCCTCGACACCCAGCTATTTTTTTCTATTTTTAGTAGAGATAGTCCCTTGTTCTTGCTCAGACTGGTCTTGAACTCCTGAGTACAAGGGATCCACCTGCCATAGCCTCCCAGAGTGCCAGGATTATAGGGGTGAGTCACAGTGCCCGGCCATATCTGTTCACTTTTATATGGTAGTTACTGTTCAAGTTTTCCCCAAGTGATTGTACAACCCCCTAATTCATCAGCAGTCCCTGAGTCTTACATCATCACTTTCCATTGACCTTCTTTTTCATTTTAGCCATTGGAGGGTGGGGAGGAGGATCTCTTGTGCTCTTAGTTTTTATTTCCTGGATGGCTAATGAGGTTGAGCGTCTTTTTACATGTTTATCAGCTATTTGGATGTCTTCTTTTCAACAGTAACCATTCCGATCATTCCAATTCCAATGATTTTTAATTAGTTGACTAGACACAGTTCTATACATAGTCTGGATGCCAGACCTGTGGGCACTGCAGGTGCCTTCTCCCTGGCTTAGTGGCGTAGTGGTTGACAAATGCCTCCAGAGGAGAAGAAGCTTCTGAAGGTTGGGCTCCCCTTCCAGACTTCCCTTTTCTCAGGGATTTTGGTCCTTACCTCTGTATATAGGTAGCTCTCTGATGACTCCCAAACATATGAATTGTGTATGCTTAATATTTTATCCAGATTTCCTTCTAGTTTTTTGCATTGTGAGCATTGTCTAAAGAAGCTTTTTCACCCCTCCAGAAGCATAAGTTTGCAAATGAGACTATCATTTGGGGCATTTCAAAGGAAATGCCTAGAATGAAGAAGCATCCTAAAGGGACGCCACACACAGAAATTGACTCTTTTTCTGGGCTGGGATTGGAGAGGATGAGAGGTGTTTGGACAATTGCCCTGCAGGGTTCTGCCCTGCGACTCTTGGGTCCTGTCCCAGGAGGGGATAAAACAAACTAGAGGAAAGTTTGGTGATCCTAAAGCAATATTCTAGGGTTAGCCCTCTGGGACTGTAAGCCTCTTTGGGAAGCTCCAATCCAGTAAAGCATGAACCAAAAAAGACAGAGGATACCTCCAGTCCTGTCGCTATGGGAAGGGGGCTTCTGACACCAGTCTGTCCTGCAAAGCAAGGCAGACTGAGTGCTAGGCTGAAAATCGCCCCAGAGCCTGGAAGAGGCCCCTGGGTTGAGACACAGAGGACACAGCCCATGGCAGCCTTTTGACGGGAGCCCAGGGTGGGGCTGGTGATGGCAGCAGCGTGTGCTGTGAAGATCAGTGTTGATGCCCAAGTTCAAGCAGGATGGACTGCAGGGAGGACTGTGGAAAGGATGCAATTGGACAGCACTCACATCAGGCTGGCCTCACCCTGTTTCTCAAGAACACTTTGCCCACCCCAGACCTACCCTCCTCCTAGAGAGAGGAGGAGAAGGAGGGGAACTGGGGAGGGTCCTGAATTAATAGGATGAGAGTCTAAAAGAGACCAGAAACTGAGGGACTGAGTTTCTTCCGTGGTGAGATTTAGTGTCCCTGTATTGCTAATGGGTTGAATTGTGTCCCCTGCCCAAAAGACATGCTGAAGTTCTAACCTCCAACACCTTGGAAATAGGGTCTTCAGCCGTCCAGTTTGTTATGATTTATTACAGCAGCCCTAACAAAGGAATGCAACTACTAACTGAAGTCAGAGGCTAGTGAATTAAATTGAGTTCAATTTTGGAAAAAGAAAGATAATTACATTTCTGTGCCTGTCTCCACATATTGTACTGAACTCAGGGTTTGAACCTGAATTTTTCTGTACAAGGGTCACCTTTCATGTCTTCTTTGGATCCACATGACCTCCTGTTCAGAGTGAGCTGACTTGCTGCTCTCCACCTAGGAATTACCCAAGTTTCTCCATACACTGGTGTCAATTACCTTGCATGTATCAGCACAGCATTTGCTTTTCTGGTTCTGAGGCTGGCTCGATCCAGAATTTACAGATTGAGTAGATGCAGCCTATAACCCATCTGAACTTTGGAGTAAAAAATAAATCAAGCTGAGGTCTCACCAGGAAGGGAATTGCTGAAATTACTCTGTATAATTATAATTTTTCTCTTATAAGTGTGTATCATCAGCTGGGCGAGGTGGCTCATACCTGTAATCCTAGCACCCTGGGAGGCTGAGGTGGGTGGATCACTTGAGCTCAGGAGTTCAAGACCAGCCTGAGCAAGAGTGAGGACCCCATCTCTAAAAATAGCTAGGTGTTGTGGCAGGTGCCTGTAGTCCCAACTACATGGGAAGCTGAGGCAAGAGGATTGCTTGAGCCCAGGAGTTTGAGTTTGATGTGAGCTATGAGGCTATGACATTCTACCAAAGGTGACAAAGAGAGACAGAAAAAAAAAAGTGTGATTATTGAGGCTGATCTGTTGGCGTGATTGAGGGCTCTGGGAGACCCCTTCCTTGGTTAAGTCGCCTTCACTGCTTGTAAGGATATCTGAGATTCCATCCTGTGTCATCATTCCTTTGGTTCTCAAAGACATTGTCAGTTTTTCAATTAAAGCACAAATATCCCCTGAGAAAGTTCACAGCTTGAGCTCTTAGGAACAGCAAACGGTTGTTTATTATGTGATTTCTCTCTTGGGACCCACAGGAGACCCTGAGGATGTAGAGGAAGGGGCCAGCCTCCTAATCTGGCCTAGGGCAAAGTCATCATGACAGCCAAGGAATGAATGTCCACACAATAATGATGGCAATTACCTTGAGAAATCTTGAACTGTATTTTCAAAATAGAAAGGAGTTCAGTAGTAAAATGAGAAGTCAAGTCAAGTTTTCCATATAGGATTGGAGGTCAGGCTCATCCACTCTGGAGTCAGCGGACTGCTGGCTCTGTGACCAGGGGCTTCTCCTTTTTAAGCTTCAGGGTTCTTCTCATCTATGAAATGGGATAATAATTGTACCTGCCTCATTAGGAGATTATGAGAGGCAAATAAGATAAATTATCTAAAAAATTGGCCCAGAGTAAACCATCAATAAATGTTAGTATCGCATCAGTCTATGAAATTTTTGTCTCTTTATCATTATGTATTAATTGTTAGGTGTCTTAATGCAGCACCAGTTTTGTGCTAAACTGTGTTGTTCCACATGGCGATCAGAGCTGTGTTGTTGAAATGAATTTGGAGATCAGTCCATTAAAATGCATGCAAGGCGCCTACACTGGGCCGGGCCCAGAGCATGCCACATACTGTGTGCACTTCACATTTGAAAATATGCTGCAGAAGGCCAGGCACAGGGGCTCATGCCTGTAATCCCTGCACTCTGGGAGACCAAGGCAGGTGGATCCCTTGAGCTCAGGCTGAGCAAGAGCAAGACCCCCCTGTCTCTACTAGCAATAGAAAAACTAGCTGAGCTTCATGGCAGGTGCCTGTAGTCCTTGAGCCCAAGAGTTTGAGGTTGCTGTGAGCTATGATGACACTAGGGCACTCTACCCAGAGCAACAGAATGAGATTCTGTCTCAAAAAAAGAAAAAACAATTGCTACAGTAAAATAAAGGATCAGGATGACAGGAATTCTTTCACTGTTTTTGTCTCTCTTTTTTTAAAATAGGTAAACATTTTCACTGTTCTTTACTTTTATTTGATTAGCAGTGAGGTTGAATGCTGATTGAGCTGTCTTATGTTTTTCTTTCTTCTATGAATAAGTTTCTTATGCCCATTGTTACTCGGTAGAGTGTTATGGCATCACAGCCCACAGCAACCTCAAACTCTTGGGCTTATGCGATTCTCTTGCCTCAGCCTCCCTGTGGGTCTATAGGTGCCCATCACAACACCGGGCTATTTTTTTTTTTTTTTTCCCAAAAACAAGCAAAGCCCTTTATTAAGGGGTGGTTTACATTTATGCATAATTTTGCTTTTAAAAAAGATGACTGTTAGAATCGGGTAAGTAATCACTTAGATACCTCTAAGTTCTATCTGTTAAAAATACGTTCTTTTAGAAAATCCAATTTAATCATCTCATTCTTTTTTTGAGTAATTTTCTCCAAACAGTGATAGAAGTACTCTTTGATGGAGAGAATGCAGAAAACTGTTTTTGAGTATCCTCAAATCATATATCTATAATAAAGATTTGGCTCCAAGGAGCCCAGCTCTAATTAGTGAAGTAGGCCCAGTTTAGAAAGTGGCAATGAGGTGGTAACTAACAATTGTACCAGCCATTATCAAAAATTAACAATTTTAGGTATCTTTGTTTTGGGTTTCCTGTGGTTTAGGTGCATCCAAAATTTCTTTATAGTCTGCACTCATTCCCTTTGCGCAGCGACCAACAGTGACCATTCGATCTGAATTCTGACTTTCAGGGCAATCTTTCTTTAAGTGTTTCACAGAGCCACAAAGTTTGCAACCACCACCATCAGCCTAGAGTCCTTTGGGATTATCAGGACAAGATCTAGACGGGTGTCCCATTTCCCCACAAACAAAACATTTTGCAAAAGGAAATTCACCAACAGCTGGGTCTACTTTAGCCTTACACTGGTTATTTCATGCTCTGTGGACCCACACCGGTAATACATTCCAGGGCCCATGTCTTGATTTTCAAGGGCGGCTGGGCAATCTGCAATTCCATGACCAGGTTTTCTACAATGGAAACATACCATTGCATTTTTTTTTGCTGTTTGTCTTTTTAATCGTCTTCCTTCCTGTCGACTGTCTTTCTTTAAAGCAACTGCAGTTTCTTTCCTTACTTCCTGAAGGTCTGATGCTATAATCTCCCCATTGTGAATCATCTGTGAGTTCTGTCTTAGGCATTCCACGAATCCATTCACATCTTCATTTAAGTATTCTTTTTTCTTTTTGTTCTTTTTATGTTTTGCGGGGGGTGCATCATTTTTAAAGGGCAGCCTATTGGTTCCAACTTGTTTATGCTTTGGTAGGTTTTGGCTTGTTCCCTCACAGGACTGCTTCTTCATGTCCTCCCATGATGTTGTAGACAAGGGTCTCTTACTACGTGTGGTAGTAATGCGTGCCCACCGCGTCACAGCGTGATCACATGGACCTCAGCAATCGCGCAGGGATCCTCCAGAGCAGCTCTGGGCTATTTTTTGGTTGCAGTTGTCATTGTTGTTTAGCAGGCCTGGGCCAGGCTCAAACCCTCCAGCCTCGCTATATGTGGCCGGCATTCTACTCACTGAGCTACAGGCACCGAGACCAGTCTATTATATTATTACGAAATAACTAGAAGGCAATAATTGGAATGTTTCTAGCACAAAGAAACAATGGATATCCCAATTACATTGATTTGATCTTTACAAATTATGTGAATGTATTAAATTATCATAACGTATTTGATCTTTACAAATTATATGAATGTATTAAATTAGGTGGCTCCGCCTAAACACACCCAGGTACATTCACTATTTATCAATAAAAAAATAAAATAAAATTAGAAGAAAGGAGTGAAGCCAGGATTTAAACCAGACCTTCTGACTCCAGAATTGGGCTGTGGACTACTAAGCTGTGTGCACACAAGCACAAACACACGCAGACACACACAGAGGCCTCGCACATGCACAGACACACATGCACAGACACACACAGAGGCCTCGATCTTCACTGTGCTCACAGTCACTGTCCTTGCCAATGTGTGGTGGTCAGAGCTGGGTAGACATTTCTCAGTGTAATCGCATATGGGGTTATAGGAAGCCAGATGGCCAGGAAAGAAGGCGATTGGATTTTTATTAGAAGAGGCACCTCTGTTAGCTGTAGTAACCTTTGTAGGAAAGCAGAGAGTAACCAGTTAGGGCAAGACTTGCCCAACTCTAAAGAGTTCTGACCCGCTCCACGCTCGGATGAAGACCGTGGCCCCCCCCCCCCCCCAAAGGAAGGTCATCCACAGCTAGCTCCCAAAGAAAAGAGGAGCAGAGGAAAATGAGATTTTTTTTTCAGAACTCAGTTATGTTAAACCTGGTGACAGAGAGAAAAATAAAGAGACTCTTGTCGCAGGGGCATTCAGTTTCCACCGTACTGAGCGGGACTTTGCAAAAAGTGTCTGCACAGCAGGAGATGTACCAGCTCCCATAGAAAACAAGTCATCTGCTGCTGGGGAGCAGCTCTAGAGTTACAGTCCAAGCCCTGGGCCAGAGACAAAGACACCCCACCCACCTGTGACCACCGTCTGGTTGGGGAGGGTGATGACAGTGAAGGAACTAGTAGTGAGGCCACAGAAGTTCAGAGCTGGCTCCACCCAAGAGACCTGGAAGATGGTCACAGGTAGAGGCCATTTTTTGCCGAGGCCTGAACTTTGAGTGGTTGCATAATACCAGACATGTGTTTCACTGTTTGGGCAGAAGCATAGGGAATGAACGGGGAGAGGGGAGGCTTGGAAACTGCTGAGGAGGGAGAAGGAGAAGATTGGAGACCAAACGGTTGTGGGAGTGATGGTCACGGGCCAAGGTGGCTCCCAGCAACTTGGAAAACAGGATGCTACTGATGGAAGGGAATAGGCTGGAAGGGGGGACGGCCGGAAAGTCCAACCTCTAGGGCTCGGGGAGGCAGGGTTGTGTGAAATCACTTAGTCCTGAGGTTTCTTTCATTTTTCTTTAGTGGTCTTTTTCTGGTCCGACTCTACTGGTACATGTTTGTGTATGGATGACATCATGTTGGATTGAAATCAAAACGGGAGCAAAATGTAACTTTCTGCAGGGGTAGTAAGTGGGGATGGGACTTCAGGGTGTGTGGCTGTGAGGCTCATGGTCCACTTGTGTGACCTCAAATGTGTTGCTATGTGGATACAGTGGCTCATGGCTGTAATCCCAGCACTTTGGGAGGCTGAGGTAGGAGGATCACTTGAGGGCAGGAGTTGAAGACCAGCCTGGGCAAGAGAGGGACATTGTCCCTTAAACAAAACAACAAGAACAACAACAACAAAAAAAAACATTGCTTATTTATTCACTTACTTTTAGCATGAGCTGATCAGTGTCACTCCTGTATTTACCTCACCATTAGAACAATGCTGGGGAGACACAACATATCTCTAGTACGTTCTCAGAACAACTTGTTTCTCATTACCTCATCACAGTGAGAAGCAGATGGGTCTCTCAACCACTTATACTCCCCCCCACCCCCGTAGTTAAACTTGGAAGGCCCTCAGTGTTTTCCCTGCAAGCAGGTAGCAACAGGAACATGGCTGCAGCTGCTCCATTGCCAACTTGCCAGTGATTAAAAATAATAATCTGGGTGGTTGGATTTCCTAGTTAAATTTCAGAACCAGGTAAGACTCCTTGAAAATTAATACTATCCTTTCTTGTTATAGAAAATTGTACTTTAACATAGGAATTTTCTAAAATGTATGACAAATTGGGTTAAGGTATTTAATCAGATCCTACATGTTTTATAAATTCTATTATGGCATTGCTACAAGCATGAACTTGATGGATAAAGAGAGTTTGAGGAGAGAGGAGGGGCGGAAAGCTGCTCCCTGCTCTGAGCATCTGTTTAGTCTCTTGTTCTCAGGCCCGCTTGTTTAAAACAGGTTGTCTGTTTTTATTAGGGAATTCCGCAAGGGAAAGTGTTTGCTGAGACTCTCATCCTAAAATGACATGGACGACTTAACAAATATGAAAAGAATGAAAAGCCCCTGCCGGGTGAATGGTAATTTTATAATAACCTGAAAGAGCAAATTTTAATGTCAAAATGATTTTTAATTATTTTTATGGAAAACTGTTCTTTACAACATAATGATTAAAATCTAACCATTTAGTCCATCTTATAAAACACTACATCTAATTTAAGAGTCTGAATTTGGGTTTGAAAACTTGTGACTTGGCATGGTGGCTTATGCCTGTGATCCTACCGCTCTAGGAGGCCAACCTGGTAGAATCCCTTGAACTCAGGAGTTCAAGACCAGCCTGAGCAAGAACAAGATCCCATCTCTACTAAAACTAAAGAAAATTAGCTAGGCGTTGTAGCAGACACCTGTTGTCCCAGCTACTTGGGAGGCTGAGGGAGGGAGATCACTTGAGCTCAGGAGTTTGAGGTTGCTGTGAGCACAGCACTCTAGCCCAGGCAACAGAGTAAAACTGTGTCTAAAAAAAAACTCCAACCAACCAATCAACTAAACAACTGCCGAAGCTGTGGCTTCTTTAGAGCTTATAATTAGAAAATTTGGGTAGAAAGCAAATAGCAGCCAACCAGTTTGGGTATTGTTACTCAAAATGAAGACGGTAAAGATTCATTAATTCATGTGTACATTAATTGTCAATATAATATATGATGACATGAAACTGAAAAAAGATTTATTTTTTCTGCATGGTATCACTTCTCCATTCTATCGGTAAAGTTTGTAAACTTTAAGAAAAAAAGCAATGGCGCCCATAGTTCACTGGTTAGGGTGCTGGCCACATGCAATGGGGCTGGTGGGTTTGAACCCAGCCAAGGCCTGCTAAAAACAACAATGATAACAATAACAATAACAAAAAAAAAAAAAAGCTGGGTGTTGTGGTGGGCACCTGTAGTCCCAGCTACTGGGAGGCTGAGGCAAGAGAGTCACTTAAACCTAAGAGTTTGAGGTTGCTGTGAGCTGTGATGCCACATCACTCTACTGGGGTGATGTAGTGAGACTCCAGTCTCAAACAAAAAAAAAAAAAAGAAAAGAAAAAGAAAAAAAGCAATATTATAAAGCTGCTAAGAGAATTGGGTAAGTCTATATGTATTGACATACAAATAAATTTATTTCACCCAATATGTCTATATGATACATTTGATGAATATTTGCCATAATTATTATGTAATATCCTGAGAATTTATTTTCTTCTTTTAAGATGCATTAAACCAAGGAGAAATTGGCAATTATATAAATAAGCGCTCAAGTTTAGGTTTTAGCTCCTTTAATAGACCAGCTTTGAAATTAGAACCCCCAAATTATATATCATCACCAAATTATGATACCTTCTGAGGAAGAACATAATGGTTAGTGTGTCTCCGTTCAGCCACACACCAGCACACCTAAACAGATTTCATAGCTTTTTTACACAGGTTAAAGCTGGCTGAAGTCCATTCTCTAGGTGGTTTAATTGCAAAAATTGCTTCCCTGCTAAAGATCCTGTCTGTATTCCAGATGGCCCCATGCCAACAACCCTCAGCTTCAAATGCAGCTTAAGTTATCTTTGTCAGCAAGCAGAGGAATTGTCTGTTTTTCCTCCCTTTAGACATACTCAGAAATGTGACATCCAAACCCCACACCCACTACTTTCAATAATAACAAGCAGCAGCATTTATATGACAGAAGGTTAGGGCAACTCTGCTGTCGAGGGCAGAGTGGAAATGACTGAATATAAGTGGAGAGGCTTGGGAGGAAGTAAAAGGAATTCAGGGAGAGTCGAATCAGAGGAGGCTTCCATGAAGTCCAAGAACAAATTTAATGGGTGAGGGAACTGGAAAAGTGGAGTGTAGCATCATAAAGGGAAATTTAAGAGAAAAGATGTGCTCTTACTTTGTAAATTTTACTCTTCTGTTTGTGGGTTCAGCAAACACCTTTCCTATATTGAGGGTTCCAGTGAAAGTAAATGTTGCCTATATGATCTGTTGGTGAGGAAGAACTGCTTGAATATAAGGCTGGGTGTGGTGGCTCACGCCTGTAATCCTAGCACTCTGGGAGGCTGAGGTGGGTGGATCACTTGAGTTCATGAATTCAAGAGCAGCCTGAGCAAGAGTGAGACCCCCATCTCTTAAAAAAGAACAAAAAAACTAGCTGGGTATTGTGGTAGGTGCCTGGAGTGCCAGCTGCTTGGGAGTCTGAGGAAGGAAGATCACTTGAGCTCAAGAGTTTGAGGGATTGTACTCATTTGTCACCTGGAAGAAAGACTCGGACCCCACTTCAGGTATAAATCACATTGTGATTTATTATACCTGCGCAGGCGGGTCGCTGCCCAAATTCAAACGGCCCTGAAAAGAGGAGCAGGTAATTTTTAAGACCATTTTTGTTGCCATGCAAGCATGCATAAACAAAAGCAGAACGTGACGGTTAGCTAGAGGCAGAGTTACAGTCAGGGGGCTACGCCGTGGCGACTGCATGGCAGCTGGCATGGGAACATTTTGGCTTGGGAAATTTTGCTTGAGTAAGCTTTCCACCATTGTTTAGCCATTGCTAGGGGGTTAGGGTACGTTCTACCATTGTTTTACCTGTGGCTAGGAGTTTTTTGGGAACTGAGGGAACTTCTTGTTCTGAAACCTGTTCTCAGAATTAACCCAAGGGGGCAGGGGGCACACTGGGGACAAAGGCCAAGACAGGCTGAGACAGGGGCCTTTAGGGGTCCTTTTGCTGGGTACCACAGAGGTTGCTGTGCGCACTCTACTGAGGGTGACAAAGTGAGACTGTGTCTCAAAAAAAAAAAAAAAAAAAGAAGAAGAAAAAAATGAACTGCTTGAATATATTTAAGGTAATCACATTTTAAAAGGTACTTTATTTGTATTCAAATAGCATCCACTTTTACATGTTCAGATATGTTTATCAGGCTAACTTTATGAATTATGAAAAGCAAAACAAAATAACACCAGTTTTATCCACTTAATGTCACAGGTTGTTTTTTATTTATTTATATTATTTATTTATTTATTTATTTTGACAGAGTCTCACTTTGTCATCCTGGGTAGAGTGCTGTGGCATCACAGCTCACAGCAACCTCAAACTCTTGGGCTTAAGTGATTCTCTTGCCTCAGCCTCCCAAGTAGCTGGGACTACAAGGCATCCACCACAACACCCTGCTGATTTTTGGTTGTAGTTGTTGTTTGGCGGGCCTGGGCTGGATTCAAACCAGCCAGCTCCGGTGTATGTCTCTGGTGCCCTAGCTGCTGAGCTATAGGCACAGAGCCACAGGGTTTTTTTTTTTTTTTTTTTTTTTGAGACAGAGCCTCAAGCTGTCACCCTGGGTAGAGTGCTGTGGCATCACAGCTCATAGCAACCTCCAACTCCTGGGCTTAAGTGATTCTCCTGCCTCCGCCTCCCAAGTAGCTGGGGCTACAGGCACCCACCACTACGCCCAGCTAGATTTTCTGTTTTTAGTGGAAACAAGGTCTCACTCAGGCTGGTCTTGAACTCCTGAGCTCAAGCAATCCATCAGCCTCGGCCTTCCAGAGTGTTTTGATTACAGGCGTGAGCCCTGAGCCCAGCAGTGTGATGCTTGAATTGAGTATGGAAGGCTGAGTGGAGTGGGAGGTGTTTACCCAATAGCTCGTGTGTAAAGGATGCAGAGACAAGACTCTGGGACCTACTCGATGGGAGGCCGTTCACTATTGGGTAAATGAGGGCAAAGCCACTGGTGGTTAAGGGTACCGAGCAGTTCTGTCTGACCCCAGCAAAGCTGAGGGGCTTCATTTTAAAACTCTGGGTGTGTCACGGGAAAGCTGATTCCATTTGTCTTTTTGACTCTTGGCAGCTGTGAGATCCTGAGACTGCTCCTTGCAGTTCTCCACCCATCTCCAGCTATCTTGGTCTTTAACTGACCAAGGGCCCTTGCTGTTGTGTTCAGAAACCCAGACCTGGGGTTGTGCCCAAGGCGACATGACTACGGAGCTGTTCCCAGCCACCGACTTGGTGGAGACACGGACACTAAGGCAGGTGGGTTCCAAGGACGAACTTCCCTGAGACTGAGGAAAGTTAGGATGACTGCTTCCCCCTCTCCAGATGGAGAGTCGCTCCCATCACATTTAGTTCCTCAGCCATTTCCCCTAAGAAAATCCCACACATCTAGTCCTGTCTGGGAGCCTGCATCTAGGAGGCCCGACACTAATAGAGCTGCCTTCCCTGCCCTGCCTCTCCAGGGTGGAGCCCTTACAGATGCGAGGAGACTGCTTCTGGGAGCGCAGCACCCCAGGCAGCCCTCGTCCTCCCCAGCACCCAGGCCCACTGGATCACGCAGATTTTTTCTACTCGCAGCGTTTCCTTCTGGAAAGTACAAATTTCTACTGATTGTCAGGCCCCAACTCAGCTGCCACCTCTGCCTGTAGGCCATGACTACCCTCCTCTCAGACCGGGTAGGGGGTGTTAGGAGTAGCCGCGGAGACGTCAGCTTCTGCCTGCTCGCTTCTCGGCGGGCCCCGGGAAACTTTTGTACTGTCAACTCTTAGGGGAAGGGACTGGGTCGTATTCGTGTATCGCATTCGCGGCCGCAGGCCGGGCAGGGCGCCTCGCCCAAAGTATGCGCTTCGTCTATGTTCCTCGAGTTGTTTTCGTTAGGTGGGATGTCCAAAGAAAGCGCCAGGGCCACGGTCACGGCCGCCGGGGCTGGGAGACTGCGGCTGGGTCTGGAGCCCAGGGGCAGGGCAGACGGGGCAGGCGATCGAGGCGGGGCGGGGCCAGCGGCGGGGCAGGGCCAGCGGCGGGTAGGAAGGTGAGGCGACCGCTGCAGCCTCACAGGCCCTGCGCGCGGGGAGGGGCGGGGCCAGCGGCGGGGCGGGGCAGGCGATCGAGGCGGGGCGGGGCGGGGCCAGCGGCGGGCAGAAAGGTGCGGCGACCGCTGCAGCCTCACAGGCGCTGTGCGCGGGGTGGGGGGCGGTCGTAGTTGCAGCCGCTGCGGGCGCGCAGCCCTCGTCTAAGTGGAGAACAAAGTGACCTCAGAAACTTCTTCAACTCCATCCGGCGTCCCCGCGGAGGTCTCGGAGGGGCGCGCTCGACCTGAGGTAAGGGGCGCGGCGGGAGGGCGAGGACAGCGAGGACACGGTGGCTACTCCGCGCGAGCTCCGGTGGCCCCTGGCTTTCCGCTTTGTGGACCGCCCATGTGTGCTCCCCGTTTTCCTTGGGCGCCGTGTGCAGGGGTGCGGCCGCGAGGCGCGGTCCGGGGCACACTCTGCCCGAGGGTGGCAGCGTCCCGGGCGCTTTCTTTTCCTCCCTCGCGCAATCTGGCCCTGGGGACGAAACACTTTCCAGAGGGCTCTGAAAGGAGATCCCGGCGCTGCGCGGACACACCAGGGCCCACCCCAGCTCCTGCCCATGCCCGGCAGGAGGAGGCGGCGGGCCCCTGACTCCAGATGCGGGGGCTCTCGCCGCGAGCCTAGTTGTCCCGGGGGCCTGGAGCGGAGCGCGGTCCGTCCCCGCCCGGCCGGGGGTCTCGGCGGCCGGAGGGAGGCGCTGCGGTGGGCAGGACCCCGCGTCCGGCTGCTCGGCGTGCGCAGACCGGTGAGGTCCCTCGGAGCCCCGGCCCGCCGGCCACCAGTCCCGGACCCGCGCGGCCCCTGGGGGCTGAGGTGCCAAGTTCCTGTGAAAGCCGGTGCGTAGTGTCCCTAAGGATCATGTTTAGAAATAATCTGTTCTTCTAACCATTGATTGCTGACAGTCGCCGTAAAGGTACGCGAGTAAGATTGCATGAGGTATTTTTATCTTTAAGGAGAGGTGAAACTTAATATTGATGAACTTTCATGTCTCTTCTTAAATAGAAAAATAGGGTAACTTTCAGGTGGGAAGGCTGCTTGATCCTGGAGATAATTTCGTTCACGGGGAGGTTTTCCTGCTCTTCTCAGCAGCGTCCACAGGAGCGTCCCCTTGGCCTCCCAGCCATCCTTGGGCAGTGTTAAGACCTTCATTTCCTGTGCGTGAAGGCCCCGAGGCGCTCTTCTCATGGTTATCTACCCTTCTAGCCTCCGTTCCCCAAATGGTGCTGATTAACTTATTTTAACAGGTAACACCTGTCTATCTCCAGTTCTGCAATGGATTTACGCCAGACTGTAAGACCGTACCAAGTATCTTACAGGTGCAGATCATGTGCTGTAAATATTTCAGTCCTGGTCTCTAGGTAAAAAGTCAACTGTTGGTCTTATAATTTGGGCATAACCAATAGAACTTTTAAGTATATACATTTAGAAATATTTCCTGATATTTTTAAAGATTTTTATGTTGTAAAAATATAGTATCAAGATGGGTGCAGTTCTAAAAGCAAATTTCTGTTCCATCGGATTTAACCTGCTTGGCTTATAGAAAAATCCTTAGCATGCTATGAAGGTGCTCATAATGTGTCACCCCTGCCTTTCCCCAGGTCTCCTGACCCTCTCCCCCTTATACCTGTGATACATCAGACGGCAGTAGAACCTGTCTCTGTAAGTTGACCACCCCAAGGAACCATACCAAACTGGTCAACAGTCAAAGGTGGTCAACACAAGGAACGCCCACTGAGTACATGTGGTATATGTCTGATCTATGAAAATTAGGTCAGTTTAGGGAGGTGGGCAATGCAGGGAGGTGGGCAATGCAGGGAGGCCATAAGAAAGGTGGGCAATGTAGGGAGGTGTGCAGTGCAGGGAGGTGGGCAATGCAGGGAGGTAGTCAGCTATGGAGGTTCTGCTGTCCTTGCAAGTCGTCATTTCCAGACAATTATCTAGAAAGAACGGACTTTCTGCTTACACTGTTCTTACTTATCTTGTCCATCTGTTGATGACTCACACACCCTTCTGTGTCAGTCAGATACTTCTTTAGGAAGCTTTTCTTCTCCCTTATCTCTAGGCAAAGTTAAGCACTTTCTCCTCTAGTAGTCCATACCTCTGCTGGAAACACATTTTTATGTACATTTGGCCATGCCACCTCGCACAGTTGTGCACATTGTTCACTGCACAAGGTCCTTCTGTCCAACAGGCAAGTGGGGGCTGAAATCCAATTCACACTCAACTTGCCAAGCCTCTGCACTCCTCCCCACTGGAAGAAGATATATTTTATGTATAATTCACCCCAAAGTACAGTGTAGGCTGGTGGTGACCCTGCCTAAGCCTATTCCCATCACTGTGACTTATGGAGTAGACGCTCCGCTAAGATTCCTCAATGAGTGAGAAGGGAAAGTATTATTTCTAATGAGTTGTAGAAAGAAGAAAGTGTTTAGAGGTAAATTTTTTTTTTTGTATAAGTATATACTATATAGAGCTATGCTTCAGTTTTTTTTGTCTTATGTCTGGCTGTTCAAGAGATGCTTAGATATTGTTTTCTTCATTACAGGAAAGAATCTGAGAGTGTGGTTTCACAGGTAGGATCAGGGATTTGTGTCAACATATGGTGGGCCACTAGCTGATGACCTTTCAAAGCACTAAGGTTTACATGTATAATCATGATTTGCTGAGAGAGAGGATGTAGAAACATGCAAGTAAGACTATTAAGAGCTTTATTCAGTAAACATGTGCTAATACAGTGTATTGAAGTACCATTTTCAATACAAGAATGTAAGTCATCCTGAAGTGACACATCACAGAATTTAAGCAACTAAGAGAAGGTTTGGCATCTTATTTATTTATGTTCTCCAGTGAAATCAGCATTTAATCTCATTGGAGATTCAGCCAGGCTGTTCACCCATATCAACAGTTTACACATGAAAAATGCAGTTTTCATGTAGGGGCAATTTGCATACTAAATTGGCTTCAGGAGTCTTAAAATGCTCCAGATTTGTATGTAATTAAAAACTTCTAACAATTTGTGGTGCAGTCTGGGGTATCTTTTAACCTACAGTAAATACAGGCTGTCCACAAAGTTTGTGTATAGTTTTAAATTGCACACTATTTTAAATTGCACATGAGCTTTATGGTCACCCTGTATATGGATCATCTCCCCAAAATTTATATAATTCTCTTATAAAATTATATACTTAATGATGTCAAGAAGGCCTTCCAGTTATATAGAATCCTGTAATCTCTAGAATTCATAGCACTGGATATTACTTTAGAGATAATATGGGCTGGGTGTAGTGGCTCATAACTGTAATCCCACCACTTTGGGAGGTAGAGAGATTGCTTGAAGAGGTGAAGACCAGCCTGAGGGAAATAGTAAGACCTTGTCTCCTAAAAAAAATAAAAATAAAAAGATAATGTGGACCGATAATCCTATTTTGTGGGTAAGGGAAACTGAATACCTGGAACTTGTCCAGGTCACTGAGCTCATGTAGGGAAATAGCCAGGATGACTCTGAGGTTGCTTGGTCTGGTTCATGCTGTTTGTTCAAGGACTTGTAAGAACAGCCTTCTGTGTCTTCCACCATTGACTTCGGCTGGGAAATCTTGAAGGTAGACTAAATCTTAAGATTTCAGAAAAATGGGAGATTTCCAGCACCAAATGCAGTGCACTGTGTGAATAGGCACGTGATAAATATTTGCTGAATGGAGGAATGAATAAATGGCTTAGTAGCTTCCATATGTAAAATGATTACTTGACATGAAACAAATCAAAGTCCTTTATAGTAGAATTTGGCTTATGTACTTTTCTTCCTTAAATGCAATAGAAAGTATGAGTCAGATAAACTTTATGGACAGAGATGACTATCCATATTATATGTTCAAACACAGTAGCATATGGGAAACACAATTTTTAGTCCTTTTTATATATTTTTTCTGACAAAAAGGCATAATGAGAAAACTCATGATTTAGATACAGTAAGTCTGTTTGAAAATAAGCCTTGATCCTGCAGGCCTTAACCACCGGCTGTCTCAGTTTCTTCTCGTAACCTTGGAAGTTTCAGAGTTGGTTGAAGGATGGAATGAGCACAGGTTCATGAAGGCACATGGGCACACTCTGGAACCATGGGCAGTAACAGGATGAGGGTTGGAAGCTGGGGCAGCAGCTATCAGGCACTGTACCAGGCTCTCTGTACACATCATCTCATTTATTCCTCTGAATAAAAATAAGCCCGGCTTTATGGAACTGGGGAGAAAGCCAGGTTTAAAGCATTCTCTCTCCACGTCAAACTAGTATTGAGTGAGGCCCGAGGGTGTGTTAAGATCCCTAAGCTCTGAGCGGGAGGGGCAGTAAGAACTTCAAATGGAGAGTAGCACATGGCAGGGAAAGCAAATTAAGTTTTAGTCACAGGAGTGATAGGTCAGATTTGCATTTGCGACCAGTTTCTTTTTAGATTGCTTTAATTTTTATTTATTTATTTTTGAGACAGTCTCACTCTATCACCCTGGGCGGAGTGCCATGGTGCCATAACTCACAGCAATCTCAAACTTTTGCGCTTGAGCAATCCTCTTGCCTCAGCCTCCCAAGTAGTTGGGACTACAGGCTCCTGGCACTACGCCTGGATAGTTTTTCTTATTTTTAGTGAGAAAGGTCTCACTCTTGCTCAGGCTGGTCTCAAACTTCTGGGCTCAAGCAATCCACTGCCTCAGTCTCCTAGAGTGTTAGGATTCTGGGTGTGAGCCACCACGCCCAGCCTTCTTTTAGATTGTTGGGAGTGGATTTAGGGATGACTGGCAGAAAGAAAGTCAGTTGTAATCATGGAGATGGGGTCAAAGACAGTGGCTGTAGAATAGATGGGACAGACCAGGGGTAAGATTCCAGAACTATAGAGGTGCAGTGGATTAAGAGAATGTGGAGGGTACGGAGACTCACAGCCAGTGAAGGGTCACATCCAGGCTATTTACCCATATCAGCCACACATGGGAAGGGTGGGAACCTGTGGGACCCCTCACCTAAGTTCATAGCATTTGCAATTGCACAGCTGAGATTCGAATTCAGGTCAGTCTGACCATGTAGTCCTAGCCTCCATCCTGACCCAATGTTAGCTTGCCCATAATTGTAAACAAATAAAAGTCATTTAGAATACAAGCTAAATGAACTTGTATTTTTTATGAGCTATTTGTTTGTAACCTTAACAAAAAATAAGAAGTGCCCAATCTGAAGCTCTCCTGCAGTGGGTAGGGCCAGCAGACAGAGTCTGGTGTCTGGGAGGGTTCCCTGCCAGAGGGTAAGATATGTTTCCTCTCCTGGATCCTGTAGGGCCTGGGCTCCAGCTTGTTCCCCTCCAGGCATTCCGTCCAGCTGGAAATCAGTCTGCTTTGTTTTTCTTTATGAGGTTTGTAGACTGAGTAACAGAATCTGGACTGCAGCTTTCATTATGTTTTCCTGGTATTGGATTACAAGATCTCTTTTAAATTCATGGTTAGGTTTCTGAATGTGTCTTTTTGACATGTTTCTGCACGACTTCCCATTACTTAGTGTTTTCTCTGCATTGGGAACAGTATGTAAAACTGGAATTTTGAAGGTTCTTTTGTCAGTAGTTTGGGAAATGGCATAACAAATGAGCTTGCAAATCTTTCCTTATGCTTGTGAAAGTTAAGGATTCTCATCGTCTTCATAATACAGTGATTGCTTTTAGTGCAATATTGTATGTTATTTTAAAATTGAAAAATGTTTTTTTGTTGTCTAGTAAAGAGCGTTCTATGCCTTGGGATTTTCTTTTTTTTTTTTTTTTTTAAAGACAGAGTTTTACTTTGTTGCCCTAGGTAGAGTGCTATGGCATCATGGCTCACAGCAACCTCCAGCTCTTGGGCTTAAGTGATTCTCTTGCCTCAGCCTCCCAAGTAGCTGGGACTATAGGTGCCCACCACAACACCCAGCTATTTTTTGTTGTAGTTTGGCCGGGGCTGCATTTGAACCTGCCACCCTCAGTATATGGGGCTGGCGCCCTACTCACCGAGGCACCGCCCTACTCACCGAGGTGCCGCCCCTGCCTTGAGATTTTTATCTCTAACAGGAGGATGACAGCAGTACCTTCCTTATAGAGTGTATTGAAAATTGGTATATTAATGAATAATAATATACCAATATTATTATTATTATAAATAAGCACAATAATAACATAATGTGCTTAGAACCTGGCCTGGTGCAGTGAGGTGATGAATTAAGTTTTCCCTTTTCAGTTCTTCCCTCTTTGAAGAACTCCTAGGCATCATGAGAGTCTGTAAAGCTCTCCTTTGGAGTGTGAAGCACTCTTGTGATTCTTAGACACTTGATCCTTGCATGGTCTGTATCAGTTGTTGCATCATCATATAATATTTCATTGTTGGTGATTTTTCCTTCACACAGATTTAGGGATGACTGGCAGAAAGAAAGTCAGTTGTAACCATGTAACCACAGGAGATGGAGTGCTTTGCTTATTTTATTTTTGCACCCCTTCTAGGTCCAGCATGGTGGATACTTTTTTTTTTTTTTTAATGTGGAGACAGGGTCTTTTTTTTCTTTTTTAGGTTTTTTTTTTTTAATTGTTAAATCATAGCTGTGTACATTAGTGCAATCGCCTGTACCCATTCTAAGATGCACCATAGATGTGGCTCCATCCATTACCCTCCCTCCACCAAAACCTCCCCCCTCCCTCTTGCTTTGTTGCCCAGGATGGTCTCAAGCGATCCTCCTGTCTCAGCCTCCTAAAGTGCTGGGATTATAGATGTGAGCCACTATACCTGTTCTGAAGACTCTTAAATAGTGGTTGATAGAATATGTGACATGTTCATTGAAATTGTTTTTAAAGGCATAAATATGATTTGCCAAATAAATATTAACTTGCTAAATGGGCTTATTGGTAAGGTGCTAAAAGTAAAAATGTTGGTCCATTTTTCTTAAGTTGGAGAAATAGCAATGTCATTACACTGGATATTAATAGATCTAGATTGTGGTCTGGAGTACACCTTTTACTCATTTGACAAGTGAAACATTTGAGGGCCTTAGTTTCCTCAGGAAAAGAATAAAATTGTTCCTTACTGATTTCCTGTATCTTCTGGCAGCTGAGGCACTAAATCTTCTCATTAACCTTCTTGTTTGGGCCGTGGGCTGCTATGGTGATTGGCAGAATAATATTCATACTTACCCCCACCACTCTGTATCTATGAGGTTTAAAATGAGGGCTTTCAAAAGCGGGCATTTGTGTCCTGTGTGCAGAAACTGAGGACAAACACATCTGGAATGCATAACAGTGAATTAAGTTATCATCTGTGTTGGTGGCATTTGCAACTTCTGGGATTGTACTTACCGTACGAACACAGGAAGGCTTGAGGAACATTTGCCCAGTCAGAAACCAAAATATTTTCCCATTTAACTTGTCCAATTTGAACTTCCCCTCTGGAAAATCTTAACCACCCTGTGAAATGGTAGTTATCCATACTAACTGCCTTGACAACTATGTTAACGTCTACTTGGCAGATACGTTGTGTGTCATGTGGGCAGATAACTTCATTTTACACAAGATTTATAAGAAAATCACAAATCTCACCCATTGGGTCCATTTATTACGCACTCACAGAACCCCTGCCAACAGATCCCACTTATTTTCCTCTAATTCTAGGTGGCAATTTTGTTGTTATAACCTGAGAGCATTGGTTTTGTTAGCCCTCCTGGCTCATCTCAAAGGAAAGCTTTCCCTGATCAGTTTCTTAACCCTCATTTTCTCTTGAAGAAGTAACCACGGTCCCCTCTAGGGTCCAGCCTCTCCACGGCCACCTTCCTTGTATAGTGGTTGTGTACCTATCTGCGTCCTCCTTCCTCTTCCCGGTGGATTCCTTATTAACAGTGTAAAGATGGTCATCCACAAAGTCTCCTTTATGTTTTGGGACATACATGACTTTCATCAATGCCCTCACTATTGTCCATTCTGTTGGATGACAAAGGTTGAACTATTTGAAAGATCTTTATGTGTTTGATTGGCATCAGCCTGGCTCACAGCAACATCAAACTCCTGGGCTCAAGCAATCCTTCAGCCTCAGCCTCCCAAGTAGCTGGACTACAGGCATCTGCCACAATGCCCCACTAATTTTACTGTTTTTAGTAGAGACAGGATCTCACTCTTGGTCAGGCTGGCCTTGAGCTCCTGGGATCAAGGGATCCTCCTGCCTCAGCCTCCCAAGTGCTAGGATTACAGGGTGAGCCTCCGTGCCCGGCCTGAATTGTTGATATTGTTCAGTCAGAGGTAATAATTTAGGTAGTCTGCACACTATACTGAAAGATGTCTAGATCCTTGTGTTTTGGGTAATATTGCCAAAAATGATGGTGTGATCTTGAGCAAAACATTACATTCCCTCTGAGTTACCATCTCTTAATTTGTAGTCGGTGGGCAGGAAGTTGCATTGCACTAAATGGTTTTTAGGGTTCCTTTAAACTTTAAAACTCAAGTTTCTAAGCAGATACAGAGTATAAGAAAGGAAAACAAAACATGGTGTAAAAGTATAAATTTAGTGTATCTGTAATGTGCTGCTGTGCTCACGGGCATTTGAACATGGCTGGATGACAGGTAACCATCATCCCTCACTGGCAGGTAAGGCAGCTGCATCCAGACAGATGAATTAGACAGTGTTAGCAGGTTATCATCTGTGACTATGGGGGCTGTGTGGATAATATGAATTTCAAGGCCTTAGGAGCTAGAGTAGGGAGGGGATTTCAGTGCTGAACTGGAAGAATTGGTGAGGAAGAAACTGAAATAAGATCAGTGCCTTAATGGGGTGACAAACATGGGGATAGGAAGAGTAGGATGGGGTTAGAATAAGGGTCCAACAAGGTAGCCATGAAGGACTGCGGTCCCCAGTCCCCAGGCTGTGGACCAGTAATGGTGTGTGGTCTGTTAGGATCTGGCCTGAGCATTAGGAGCGCAGCTTCTTCATCTGTGTTGACAGCTGCTCCATCACCTGCGTCACTGCCTGAGCTCTGCCCCCTGCCACATCAGTGGTGGCATTAGATTCTCACAGGAGCTTAGATCCGACTCTAAACTGTGCGTGTAAGGGGTCTAGGTTGTGGGCTCCTTATGAGAATCTAATCCCCCCACCCAACCCTGCATCTGTGGCAAAAATTGTCTTCCATGAAACTGGTGGCCCAAAACGTTGTGGACTGCTAATGTAGGCTGTGTGTATAGGGAGGCAGCCACTCATGATACACGCTGTAGAAGCCACACAGCCACACTGGATGGAAGTAAAGCAAGCTGCAAATGTTGGTTATGTGATGGCACTGAGGAGTCTTAATAAGGCAGGCTGTCAAGGTAAGCCAGAGGAAAATTTAGAGATGTTGACCAAGTCTTCTTTGTAAATCTTCTCTTGCATATGGAGAAGCTGAAGCCAGTGATGGGGTTCTTCCACCTGAGATTGTGTAACTATCCCTTTGGAAGCCTGTTAATGTGGAACTCATTCTCAGATTAGGATTGAAGAGGTCTAGGGGGAGGCCCAAGGATCTGCATTTTATCAGGCAGGCCAGGTGTTACTGGCACGTCTTGGATGTTTTCTCGAGGAACCCATTTGGAGAGGGAGCATCATGGGAATGGAATCTAGGTCTCTCTATCCATGTCTTGCGTGAAACCCATCTGACCTGGCTTCTGTAGGGATGTGAGGCTATAACCAAGTTAATTTGTCAGAGATGGCTAAGAGATTGGTGGGCCATTCACATATAAATGCAGCCAGTTTTTCTCATTTCAGGATGTTTCATAATTTGTGGTTTGCCAGGAACTGTATTAAAGAAAAATATCTGGTCTCTCAAGAAAAGATTTGTTAAATGGGTGAATCAGTTACAAGCATGTTGATAGAGAAAACTATTAGGTCAAACGCCAACCTACTTAAAAAACATCTATTTCGTAAGAAATGTTAGTGAGAAAGCATTTCTGTCTCTTCCTTCAAGGCTATTTCCTAAGGCAGGCCACCAGGCAGCACTTTTCCATTTCAGCTTTCCATGCCTCTGGAATTTTAAAATTACCTGTCTTTAAAAATTTAGGGATGTCACTAAATCAGACTGTCGTAAGTCCCAGCCTGGCCGTTAGTCTAAATGTGCGAGGAAATTGAGCCCGGGAAGATGGCTGAGACTGCTAGAGTCTTGGTGTGTGTTCAGAAGAGAATGTCATCGCAGCGTGGCATTTTCTGAAAAGCTGCCTGTCACCAAGGCTAAATTTTGATAGCTTGATAAATCTCGTTAGTTAGAAAATTCGCTAAAATGTGGAGTATACGGTGTTGGCAGCCAACACTGGGAATTTTCAGCAAATCAGGAAATGGGTGGTTCTAAAATGAATGGGCTTATGCGTATATTATTGTAAATATCAAATAATACCTCATAAGTTTTCACATTGTCTAAAGGAAAGTCTCTACACATTTATAGATGCATTAAAAGTTCTTCTAATAATTTTCTTAAGAAAAAATTATGGGGACATAACAGTTGTATATCTTTATAGGGTGTATGTGATGTTTTGATACAGGCATGCAGGGTGTTAAAATAGCATGAAATTGAGAGGTGGCCTACGACTCACAGCCAGTCTGCATGGTGCCCTTATGTGTACGAGTGTATCTTACAGAGCAGGTCAGCAGATTCACCTGTGTGGATGACCAACCTATACGCGGACCCCACACATTATGAGGTAGGAAGGAATTAATTGCCTCAGCTGGGGGTGAGAAATAGTCCAGCTTCTGTTTATTTCCAGGTCTGGGAACCAGGTTTTCCTGGAAGGAGCTGTCCCGGTTTGATGACCTTGCTCCTATGTTTTGTCTCTTTGGTGCTCCCATTTGGGTGTTATTGGTCACTGACAGTCTAAGGTGCCACAGTTCTGTTTTTCTGGAAATAAATTTCTTAGTATTGCTCAGCCCTTTTGAGGTTGAATCTCTGAAGTCTTTGAAAACCCTGACTTTCACTTGACCTTTGGTGTTCTCATTGAGAGACTGGAGGCACTGACTGCACCACGGTAGTGTTTGAACCATGCGGTGCGGGTTGTGCTTTGGCAGTGGGTGGATCTACCATCAGGTTCAGATTGGGGGCAGCTGCTCAGTGTGCACCACAGTAGAAGAGGGAATGGTGGAGAGCACCTTCCGCAGTGTCGGAGCTTCTCAGACTTAGCACCTGGGGGCTGGTGGAGGCAGAGCTTGCCGGACTCCAAAATTCAGTAGCTCTGGATTTGGCAGAGCAGAGACTGGACTCAGAATCTGTGTTTCTCAGGTGTGTTTGCAGGTGCTGCGGCCGAGCTTCTGATCTGAGACCACGTCGGGGGCTCAGCGCTGGTCTGGACTGAATGGGGTGTAGATTCCTGGGTGTCCACCAGTGTCTCTGGGTCACTATTTTCCTGTCTGTGAACTGGTGCAGTATTAGAGGTTTTCTTGCAAAGTAGAGAAATCTATTTTTCCAAACTGTATCATGTGTGAAACTCTAATATAGTAAAGAGTGAAAAATGCAATTATATTAATTACAGCAGGGGTAAAGGACAAAAGGACTCATCTGTTTGTCTTTCTTACTCTCTTTGGGATGGAGTTGAAGGGAGGTCCGTGGGCCCCTCTGCAGAACCTAGCACCTAATGAATTCAGTGGGAGAGACTATTTCTGAGGTCCCTACTGCCTGTAGCTTACGCTGGTTCTGCATACTCAAGAAACTGTGGACTGTTAGTTGGGAAATCTGACCAAGAGACTTATCAGAACCTTGAAGTTGTGCTTTTTAATAGAAGAAGCCGTGTTTAGGATATATAAATAGGTATGAAATAAATTAATTTGAGATTTGCATGGTAGTATAAAAGATACACAGCTCATTTCAAGTATAAATGGGAAAATTCTAGTAAGAAAAAAAATGGGTAAAGGATTTGGAAACAGTGATGTACTTTCTTGCCTTTGTCCACAGCACACGTGTGTCATTGAACTGAAATAATTTAACCTGTTCTTGTGAGTCTGTTTGTCAAGCCTGAATTGAGGTTCTTAATCTTTACTGGAATTTTTGCTGGAAGGAGAGTAGCAGTCCCAGTGTTTTAGTAAAAGGAGTGGAAGGCTTCATAAGTCACGAGAGTCCAAAGACGTCTGCCTACTGCATGTGGTTCCTTTTGCTGACTGTGGCAGGGAGGCCTTAAAAGTGGCTTCAGGGAAATTGGGAATCAGTTTGAATTTGACTTTAGTACCCAGTGATTCTCTATTCTGGGTTTTTTGAACCCCTTGTTTTCAATCTTTCTCTTCCTTAGCTCACTCTTCTTTAAAGATTTAAATGGAAATGATATAAGAAGTATGGAACAAAGTCTGTCGTGTACTAAGTGATCAAATTCAGGAGCAGAACATGGCACGGAGTATGCAACCTTTTGAATAAAAGTATGAGTCATGGCTTGTGAATTAGTTTAGTGGCTAGGTGTTTTATTATTATTATCATCATTATACGAATAGATTTTTAGAAAAAGTTCTGGTGGCTTTCTGACTTTTATGACTAACACCCATATTAAGACATGAGGTATGTTAATATCCCATAATATGGAATAGAAAGTGTCTGAACACATTGCATATGGTGAGTTAACTATTGTTTCTTGTTGATTTTATTTTAGTTTAATATGTATCAATCATCCAGTATATTAGGGGTCTCCAGAGAAACAGAACTGATAGGGTCTATGTGTGTGTGTTCTTAGTTTTATTGTAAAGAATTTGCTTACCCAGTTGCAGGGATGGCGAGTGTGGGCTAGTAGGCTGGAGACCCAGGAGACCTGAGGGTGCAGATGAAGTTTGAAGATAGTTCCCTCTTGCTCAAAGAGGCTGGGATTTTTGTTTCATCTTTTGTTCTATTCAACTGATTGAAGGAGGCCTACCCGTGTTATGGAGGGCAATCTGTTTTACTTACAGTTCACTGGTTTAAATGTTACTGTTATCCTGCAACACCCTCCAAATTGACAGGTAAAATTAACCATCACCTTAGGGGTATACTAAGTCACAAGGTGGAACACGTCTTACTTGTCAATGTTAGAAAACCACTGAGATACACATATGTATACACATGTGTGTGTATACACCCACTTCCTGGAGCGTCTCTGAAGGAGCGTGAGCTACAGCAGAGGCGGCCAGTCTGGGGAGAGACTCTAATTTAACCACCTAGGGGACTTTTCCACAATGTGTTACATCTGTTGTGACTCCTCCTTAATCTTTCCTCTCTCTACTTCAAGAATGAATTTAACAATGAGGGAGAGGAAATAGCACACACACGTGTGTGTGTATGTTTTTTTAAGTATGATGGATAGAACCACGGAGAAGAATGAACCTCTGAGAGTGGAATTTCAGGCACCCCCCAGCAGATGGGGGACGATTAAGTCTTAGAGGTGGGAGGCCTTGATGAAGTCCCTGAGATTTCAGTGAACTGATGTAGTCTGATGTCTGGAGGTTGACAGGCCCGTCTGGGGTGTGTGTGGGCCCCAGAACTGCTTTCTCTACCTGCCACACTTTACCTGGATGCCAACGTTCATGTCCTGTGGCGGAAAATATGTGTGATGATGACGCATGTGGCTGTGTCAACCTGTGCCATGTACTGGTGGGGTTCCCATGACAATCTTTACATTGTTATGATTGTGTATTGTAACAAATCTTTAAAAATATTATATACCCTGTGAATCACAGGTGACCAGCTTGTTTTGGGTGAAGTTCCCCTTAAGATGAGGGGCTGTGAGATCTGGGGATGTTGATACACACACACATATACACACACAAACACACACACACATGTTCCTTTTTAAAACCTTGCAGGAAGGTGAAAAATTGCATTTACGAGCTGTCCTTTTCAGGCTTTGGTGATGCTGAGTGACTCCTGGACAACGTGGAGGATTTCAGTGAACTGGTTCCTTAAGATATTTTAAGGTACCACACAACTTGTGAGACCTTAGGTGTCTTGATAACTCCCCTTCGTAAGGGTAGGGGGGCTGTTCTGGAATTGACATCAGTTAGAAAAACTCGGATGGGAGATCATTTAGTCTGTGCTTTCTCTTCCGACTAGAAGTTCTCTCTCTCCCTTAGATCTCACCTGTGTAGCCACTGTCTTCTAAGTGAACTGAATGGAGAGCCTGTGGCTTCTCAGATTTTGTTTTTTGTATCATATGAAAATCATTGAGCATAAAATATTTATTTTGAAAAACTGGGACAATTACTCCAGTCAGCTCTGGCACAGAACTGTGAAAGGCTCCCCTCCACGCACACGCCTGTAGCCGCATTGATCTGTTTTTTTCCCGAGGGGTGTGTCTGACAGTATTTTGTCCATAATTTAAACATGTGTGAAGCATAATTTTAGTTCCTTTGGGGTCACCTTTAGTTTTTTATACTTCATCTGGTTCTCACAGTTCCATTTAATTACAGCTATTTTGATATTTGGCCAAGTCACTAAAATCAGACAACTCTCCATGGGGAGACAGTAAATGTTTGATCCATGTACCAGTCACAGTGGAATTCTTCTGCTAACAGACATGTTTTTAGGAATTATTCTTACAAATGCGTGGAGAAGTTGGCAGCCTTTTGATACTTTTGGAGGGATCTTGGTGAGTGCCAAATGGTGCGTAGCTACTGTGCGCTTGGAAAATGTTAATGAGAGGCTTAACTTTTCTGAATGTCTGTTTTGGCTTTTTGAGATAGCTTCCATGCCGGAAGAACCTTCTTTTAAAACCAAATGTAGACTCTGGACTTCCTCCAAGAGAGGTATTGTAAATATATCAAAGCTGATACTGTCCTGGATTTCTTCATAGGAAGGGAGTGACTAACAAATAACATACACTGAGCAGAGCTCGCCATTTCAGAGAGATCGCCTTTCCTTCTGGCCAGTTGATGGTAAACACTTCATGTTCAAGTTGTGTTCCTCCCCCCCGTCTCATACTATTTTATATTGGACAGCCCACATTTCTCATCTCATTCTTTCCTGTGAGAGTTCGCTGAGCTAAAAGGAAGTTTACAGAGTTGGAAGAGAGTTTTGATTTTTTTCCCCTCTCTTTTGAGCTGAGCTAAAAGGAAGTTGACAGCGTTGGAAGAGTTTTGATTTTTTTTCCCCTCTCTTTTGAGCTTTTGATTGAATATAGTCTTACCAAAAATATATTTTCTGCCTTTATGCTTGGGGATGGGTGGGTGAGGTTTAAAAACAAAAACCAACCAAGTAACCAAATCCCATCAATTCTTGATTTTATGCTAGCTATGGTATCTTTTATAGAGTTAACCACAGGACAGCTTCTGGTGCTAATTTCAAAATACTAAACATTTACTCTTCCCTCTCCTTAAAATCTTACACTGTAGCACTGGAGCCATGTTAAAATCACCAAATACTGGGAGAGACCTTAGAGTGAGTTCTAAGTTTAGATTTGCTTCCCAGGGTAGAGGCGAGAGAGGTTGAGTAGCTTGCCTTGTTTCTCCCACCTGTTAACTCTGGACTTTAAGGTGGGGCTTCTCGGTGTCATCTTGAATCTTTTCCTTCTCCTCATGCACCCTGCTTGTGGGCTGGAGGAGCCAGGCTTTCTTTCTACCTAAGATGCTTGCTAAACCTCACAGCCTCTGTGGTGCAGCCAGGCTTTGGGGTCTGCAGCTAGCTAGATCCTGGGGACTACAGAAGGTATGTATAGCAGAGAATCCTGACCCTCTCTGCTTATTTTGGTATTTGATCATCTAGAAATTTTCTGTATTCAGACTTTGGGGTAGAGTTTTGCCTCTTTTGCTCTGAGGAACTCGTGTGTTTTGGAAATGGCAGGACGGGAGAGCCCCAGGGAAGAGGGGAGAGGCATGGCCACTAACATTTACTAATAGCCGTCTGTGCCAGACGCTGCGCCAGGTCCTTTCATCTGGCTTTTCACAGGCTTGCTCCCCACTGCTACACTAAGAGAGATTGGAAACCCATGTTGTAGGGGAGGATAGTGAAGCATAGAGCTGGGATTGAATCCCAGTTTGACTTCATATCCTTCCTTACCAACTCGTTCTTGAGGGGGGGAGGGGTGCAGAGCACATGTGCGTTTTACAAGCCATATGGAATCCTGAAGAGCTGCTCGGCTGTGACAGCTGTTTAAATTATCTGTGACACTGCATCCCACCATTAGCAGGGATGACGGATTGTTGACAGTCACCATCAGGAAGAGGCTGGAGTCCCAGTGGGAGGAACTCTCACAGCCTTTCCTAAGTGCTAAGTATTGTTGTAACTTGGGTCTCTAATCATTATTGCTAGGTTAGAAGACATTTAAGATACTGTTAGGCAGAAAAATCTGTACACACACACGCACTGATGTGAGGCAGATCATTGTACTTTTATTTCTACCAGTGAGAAAACTAAGCAAAAACTAAAATGAAGTATATATTTAGTAGAGATCTTGCATAATTTAAAATCATCTTATTAATCCTTTTGCTCTGACGTAAAAAATGTGGGAACCTTTTTCATGTACCAAAGTCTGGAAAATCTATTTTGACTAATCTCATGCTACTTTTGTTCATATGTCATTTTCATTTAATTCTCTGCCCTTGAAAATACATCTTTCTTTGTCCCTTATTTTATAGGTAGCTGTCATCTCTCCAGCTAGTGTTTGTATGTTTCAAGGTCGCAGACCTTATCTCTTATTTCTTATCTCTTCCCTATTATGCAGGGTAGAGTTTGATTCACAGGCCTCAGTACATGTTTATTAAGTAGTCATTTTCACTTTTTTCTTCTCAAATTACCGAAGATGAAGTGTTATGCCTGAAACTAGTTTTTTAGTTTTGTCTCTTCAAGTTTAGTCAGTTCTATGTAGCCCACCCTAGTGATCTTTTTTCTCTTATAATGTAAATCTTGCTGAGTTTCAATGCGGGGCATTTGTGAGTGTCTGATTCATGACACTCTATCAGGAGACAGATGTAGCTGTAAAATGACCCCTGCTGTTTATATGAAAGTAGGGTGCTTTTGGCCCTGGTGGATGGTTTCTCTTTTCTTTTGTCTTTAGTGTTGGTCTTTTTATTTATTTATTTACTTTTTTTTTTGCAGTTTTTGGCTGAGGCTGGGTTTGAACCCACAACCTCTGGCATATGGGGCCAGCATCCTACTCCTTTCAGCCACAGGCACCCCCACTAGTGTTGGTCATTTTGTGAGTACTCACATGTAACCTATTGCAGGTTCTTATTATTTTATATTGGATCAATTCATTTACATACTTAATTTTTTCTACCAAACATTTTTCCTATTTATGTTTGCTCATTTATTATTGAGACAGAGTCTCAGTCACCCGGGGTCATAGCTTACAGCAACCTCCAGCTCCTGTGCTCAAGAGATCCTGCTGCCTCAGCTGCCTCAGCTGAGTAGCTGGGACTGTTTTTAGAGATGGAATCTCCCTCTTCTTCAGGCTGGTCTCAAACTCCTGACCTCAGGCTGTCTACCTTCCTGGGCCTCCCAGAGTGCTGGGATTATAGGCATGAGCCACGGTGCCTGACCATTTTTCTCTATGACAAGAGAAAAAAATTTCGTTGGCTGAAACCGGGCCAGAGCAGCAGAGGGAATTCCAGTAAGCATCTGTTTACCTTTTCTGTTCCTTCTCCACAAATTCTTCTCCTATGAGAAAAGTATCTTCTTTAAGCCACAACAATGCAGACATATGCATGTTGAGTTTGGAGTATGACTGAGTTGTCATCAGAGGCTGGAAAGGAAGATTGGCACAGGAGCTTGGAAGGGTGTGGAAGCACAGGGAGGATGGTTGGGTGTGACCTGGTCGGCACCTGGGGAGGGTTGATGTATGTGCTGGAGCTAGGGTTTAGAGCCAGGCTGTTGCAAGAGTCCTGTTCATCTGCAGGAGAGTCCACGCCAGGTGACTGGAGAGGGGGCAGAGCTGTTCAGCTGGGCAGCCGCAGGATATGTGTAGGGAGAGATAGAAGATAACACTGGGCACAGGAGCCTGGGCACCTGTGATGTTGACGGTGGTACTCTACTAGTAGAAATGGGTGAGGAATAGGTTTGGGGCAAGTCAAGGAGAATTTGGGTTTGTTTCTGCTGATTTTTGGGATGTCAGCTGGCTCAGTGAGAAATTTTTTGTGAGCAGTTTGAAATCTGGAGCTCAAGAGAAGTTTTGGTTGGGAATTAAGATTCATCTCTTGAAGGACATGACTCAAACTCTGAGAAAGAATGAAATTGTGGAAGAGGGGCATGCAAAGAGAGGAGAAAAGGCCAGGCCAGGACCTTGTTTTGTGCTTAGGTTTTAAAGATAGAAGAAGAGTAGACAGAGAAGTAGGGAGGAAGGATTGACAAAGAGAGGATGAAGCTCTTGGGCAGGGTGGGCCATGAGGGAAGAGATTTTAAACTTTGTGTATATCAGACTGGCAAAAATGTTAAAAAGCAGTAGTGCTCCTTGCTGGTAAGAAATAGGCCAGCATGGCTGGTGGGAACACCCATTTAGACTTCTGGCAGAATTTATTAAAATTTCAAATGCACATGGCCTTTGACCCAGCAGTTCCTCCCCTGGGACTCTATCCCATAGAAGTAAAAGCAGCTGTAGGTCATTTGTTTGTACAAGAATATTTATTGTGGCATGGTTTGTAGTGATGAAGGATTGCAGACTAAGTGGGTGCTTTCCGCAGGGGACTGGCTGGGTAAAATGTGACACATCCATGGCATGGTATGGTAGCACTTGACTTGGAAGGATTCCCACGAGAAAAGAGGCAAGAACCATGGTTCGTGCTGCTTGGGAAGGGAGGGGGTGGTGCTATGGAAACAGGTAAATATTAATTAAGAAACTCACTACTTTACAAATTATTCGAGATACAACACAGCAGAAGGGCACCACCCTTGTGTGTGTGTGTGTGTGTGTGTGTGTGTGTGTGCATAAACAAAGTGTTGTCCCAGAGCTTTACAGGTGGGTATCTTGGGGTGTGGGGGTGTGACTGATATCTTTCTTTCTCCTTGTAACTTTTCTGTGCTGGCCACATGTGACTGTCGAGAGGCCATTGGATTTTAGAGTTTAGGAGGCACTGGACGCATTACAGAGAGCAGTTGGGAAGGAAAACCCCATTTCTCACTGTCAGGAATGATGGAGGAAGTGGAGAAGGTGAGGGTACACTTCTTCCAAAAGATTTTGAGGGAAAGTCTTTGGTGGCAATAAAGAAAGAAAGAAATGACTTTAAAGTGTAAGGAAAGGCTTCAGAGTGTGGAAGCCCCTGAAGGAGATAAGCACATCAGAAAGAGAAAGGCCGAATTGAAGACGCCCATGAGGGGTGGACACGAGGTTCAACAGGGACTCAGGAGAGAGGAGCTTTGGCAAGAACATGGGCAGGTAGCCTAGGTGCTGGGGACATGTCTGCTGACGTAAGTAGGCAGGAAGGCCAAGTGAAGAGGCAGAAATATTTTAAGGTTTAGAGGAAGGAAGTTGGGAGAAAGTGTTCTTAAAATAACGTGGGAGGCACGATTATCAGCCGAGCGTGAAAGGGCCTTCACATGGCTTTGGATACGTGAGTAGATGTAGAAAGTTGGATGTGATACAGGAGATGATGGCGAATTAATTATATGGCAGGAAAAAGAGAGGGACGCTGCAGACAGGGCTGGGTAAAGTTCTAGAACTACAATTCCTAGTCTCTTCCCCCATCCTTAGTGACAGTGACAGACAGAGGTGCGGTCAGGGGTGGTGGGTCCAGGAGCAGTGATGGAAAGAAGTGACTTTGGAGTTTACTTTCCATGAGAACTGATAAGGCTTAACAAGGAAAGTGAAGGGACAAAGGGCTCCAGGCTGGTAATGACATTGTCTTGGAGATGACTGGGACTAAACGGGATCCAGCTGACAGAGGGAGACAAGTCAGAAGGACCCCTGTGAAGGGGCCGGGGTCTTGTGGGCGAGCCCGGCGGGCAGTGCGGAGGAGCTGCCACCCGTGAGGGGCTGAGATCCTGAGGCAGCAGCATCAGTGGTTGGCACAGGCCTTGCACCTGTCTCTGCCTGTTCCAGAAAACCACCTGCTTCTGTTCTGTCTTCTCACAGATAAAGACCAAGCATAGCCTGACTTTTGAAGTCCCCTGTTTGGGTTGTCCTCACGGAGCTTCTGCTCTGGCCTACCGGAGTTAATCACTACCCTCAGAAACAAAAACACTTAGACCAGTGGTTTGCTTCCAGACCTGTGTGTCCAGACCAGCTGCCACTAGTCCCAAGAAACGGCTGCTGAACACTTTGAAACCAAAGTGTCATTGGCAGCGCAGCTAAGGTGCCCTGTGAAGGTAAAATGCACTGCTGGTTTTTCACAGTTAATATGAATATGAATAAAGAAATGGAAAGTATCCTGTTAACTATCTTTATTTTGTTTATATGTTAAAATGACAATATTTTGGGTATATTTGGTTTAGTTTGTGCAGTTTCTCTCTGCTCAGTGTCCTCCTGGTGTCCATCTATTTATCTATATTGCATGGCCAACATGTTTTCTTTTCCTGTTTGCAGGAATTATTGTCTTTCTGCTTATTACTTTCTTATGTTGGGATATCATAGATTTTCTGTTTTGTTATTTGAAATTTGCATGTGAGAAATTCTCATCTCCCTTAGTGGGAGATAAGATTGGCACTAGCTTTCCTGGATTATAATTCTCTTGTAGGCAAAACTGATAGGATACGGGTAGTTTTCTTCTTGTCTTCTGGCAGTGTCTCTAGTACTGAGTTTTGTCTCTGAGAGGAAGTTTGAATGTTTGTTGATCAAATAAATGTTTGTTGATTGAATAAATGGGTGATACTTTTGCATGTCTATTAATCTTAGCAAAATGTACCTTAAAATTCAGATTTGTGAGTATGTTTTCTATTTCCTAGCCATCACTGAAGTTTAGGGCAATACAGTATTTGAAATTGGACAAACCTGAGAATGAATCTATAATGATTTATTTTTTGTCATGTGAACTTGGACAGATTATTTACTTCTTTGTACTTCAGCATCGTTGTTTGTAATTTGGTTTCTGATAACTTATCTCACAAGGTTGCTTTAAGGAAAAGCCTCAGTGTTGTGCTCTGCAAGTGTTTAACAAATGCTTGGCTCCTTTTAGAACTGGGAAAGTTTGTTTGGCACGTTGAGACGGTGAGTGAAGGCTGGAGGTGAATTTACCTGGAACAACTCCTCCTCTTGCCTGCTGATAAACAACTTTTTTTTTTTTTTTTTTAGACAGTCTCACTTTGTCTCCCTTGGTAGAGTGCCAATGTTGTCATAGTTCACAGCAACCTCAAACTCCTTTGGGCTCAGGCCATCCTCCTGTCTCAGCCTCCCGAGTAGCTGGGACTACAGGTGCCCACCACAACACCTGGCTAGTTTTAGAGGTGAGATCTGGCCCTTGCTCAGGCCCTGGACTCCAGCAGACCATCTGCCTTGGCCTCCCAGAGTCCTGGGATTAGAGGTATGAGCCACCGTGCATGACCCTGATAAATTTCTTGATAGTACTGTGCATTTTGGCTCTTACTTTTGTTCTGATGGTATTTGTTTGATTTCTTTGTGATAATCCTGAATAGTGGCAGTGTTGAGGATTATTCCCTGTGTCTGCTAGAAAAGCCCTTGAAGAAACATGTTCATGGGATCCAAAGGAGTAGGTGGTTAATAACTATCTGCTGATTAAATAACAGCTGTCCATGAGGGGAAAATTGAAAAATTAAGTTCTTGTAAATGACTTGTTAAACAAATGATTATATGAAACCATTGGTTGTGGGGGGAAGGTTGAAAGTGGTGGGTGTGGGTTGCCTTGGGAATTCTAGTGGGTCTGCAGCAGCCCCTTTTCTTTTCTGTTATTCTTGGAGAGGACATTAGACTGGTAATTGGTTGGTCTGACTTCTGGCCCATGGGCCTGTTGGCCAGCTGTGTGATCTTGAAGAACTTACTCTTTCTGAGCCTTTGCTTCCTCGTTTATAGAATTAGTAGAGCAGATTAGAAAAGGCAGCCAGGTCAAGGTCATAAACTGGGGTTCAGTCCTGGTGTCCAAGTCCAAGGTCAACCCAGGGGTTCAGTCCTGGTGTCACCACTTCTGAGCTGGGCAGTCTTGTCCAAGGTCTATAACTTCTTTGTCACTTTCCAAAGAGTGGGAGTGAAAAAGGTGTTTCTTGTCTCTGCCAGAGGAGCTCCTGAGAAATGCCATGGAAATGAGATCCAGATTAGAGGGTGATTGATAAATATTTGTTAATTTTCAAAGAATGGTAGGGTAACTCGGTGAACTTCTGAAAAGATTTTTTTTTCTGGCTGGGCACAGTGACTCACCTCTGTAATTCTAGCACTCTGGGAGGCCGAGGTGGGAGGATCACTTGAGCTCAGGAGTTTGAGACCAGCCTGAAAAAGAGTGAGACCCCATCTCTACTAAAAATAGAAAAATTAGCCAAGCATCGTGGCAGGAGCCTGTAGTCCCAGCTACTTGGGAGGCTGAGGCAGGAGGACTGCTTGAGCCCAGGAGTTTGAGGTTGCTGGGAGCTCGGCTTAGGCCATGGCCTTGTAACCCAGATGACAGAGTAAGACTGTGTCTCAGAAAAAAAAAAAAAAAAGGGTGAAGTTTTTTCCCCAAATCAGGCATATTGAGCTATAATTCATGTGCCATAAACATCATCTCTTTAAAAAAAAAAAAACCTACTTGGGAGGCAGAGCATGATGGCGGACGGGACAGATGTGTAGTCCACCTCTCTCAAATCATCAGGTGAGAGGAAGGGGGGTCTGGACCTTTTCCCCACGTGGCTTATTGGTGTGGACACACAGCTGGAGTCGCACAGTGAATTGGCGGATTGCTGTATATGAGGTGTAATTTAAAACCACGGACTCTGTTGTAGAGATTTTCCCTACTTGGCTGTGCTGGCTGGCAGGCCCCTCCCTCACGGTGGACAGCAGCTTGCGATTCTTGGCAAAACCCAATTGATGAAAATTTATTCCTGAGCCGAGTTTAGCGACCCAAAAGGGGACCTGCTCAGAGCCACAAGGAAAGCAACCCGATGGAAAATTGAAGGGAAGGGATCCCACCCAGGAAACAGACATTTTGAATTGTCCAAATTGGCAGACACCTTCCCCCAGAACAACAGGAGTGATTAAATAGACTGGACCATTCCTGGTGGGGAATATTGGTGTGGGCTGGCAGTTCAGGCTGTGTGGTGAACTGGTCCAGATTCAAAAGTGAGACTCTGAGCTACAAAAACTGAGGATAAGGTCTCCAGGCGCTGTAGCCATGGGAGCCGGCAGCCAGCACCCTCCCCCACAGCCAATTGCAGTTGCCAGTTTACAGGAGAAAGTGGGAGCAGAGAGGAAAGATTTATGAAGCGTGGACTCTTGCACCGAGTTGGGAGGTCAGATAGGAGTACTGTCTGGAACAGAGCAGCTGAGGTTGGACAATAATTAGATAATAAACTTTTACTGAAACTCCAAAATGGCCATCAGCCAGGTAGGGTGGTTACCATGGTAACAGTGTAAACTGTGAACAGGTATAAGCCTGGGAACTACTCACAGTGCCACCTGGTGTCCAGAAAGTATATTGCATTATAAATATAATCCTATGACAGTTGATCCCTCCATCATACATATAGATGTATATTTCTACAGATATACAAGAATAATATTTTTGTGGTTGGTGCCTTTTTTTGTTCTTTTCCTCATCATTTTCTTGGAGCAGCTATTGTTAATAATTTTTAAATTATTTTTCTATATACATTTTTAAATTTTTATTTTTTCTATTTTTAATTTTTTCTTTCCTCTTTTTTAACTTTCTTAGGAACACCACTTTTTTTTTTTTTCCTTTTTCCCGTCTCTATTCCTCTTCTTCCCTTCTTATGGTTTCTGAGAGTGCTTATATCAGAATTTTAGAGATTTTTTTTGTTTTTACTTTTTTTTCAATTATTTTATGATTATCATTATTTTTATTATAGTTGTTTTTTTTGTTGTCTGTATGTCTATGTGTTTCTGATTGTGCATCTATGGGCTTGTGTGTCTGGTAGCCTTTTTATCTGTTTATTTGCTCATTTGGTCTCAATGAGTTTGGTGTTTTGCTAAGTCCTTGGGTTGGCTATTTTCCCTAATTCCAATTTTCACATTCAATAAGAACAAGGAGGAATGGGGGACAACTGCTGATTGGAGCAAGCTCTCAATAGAACCCCAGATAATGACCAGAAAGAACCCAGCAAAGCTGCAGGAGGGGAGTTGAGCTGAGCGATGAGATAGATAATTGCTTGTCTTCCCTGCTGAGGCAAGCTTCAACTCCAAAGAAACTACTTTCAGAGGCAGAGACAAGATGGCTGACTGAAGCCAGCTTTCCACAGAGGCTCCCGTCCAGAAGGAGAGTTAAAGGACAGAAATTTATCAAATAACCTGGTGAATTAGAGCTGCACCAAGAGAGAGGGTTGAAGAATGCACATCAACTCCTCTGAGATGAGCTGCAACCCTAAGGATACAAACAAAATGTACAAAATCCATCACCAAGTGGACGGGACTCCCCTCCCACATGAGAACGGCTTGGAGTGCCTCACAAACAAACGAGCAGAGTTCAAAATATTTGAGTTGTCAACAGACCCCTGTGATCCAGTTGCCAGAGACCTTTTAAGCTCTCCCACCTGAGACAGGTGCTGATGGAGACAATTGATTTGGACCTTTACAACTGAGCCAATCACCCAAGGACTATTCAAGTGGTTCCCTGGGTGTGTGGTTGTAGGAAGGTTTGATTTTCCTTTTCCAATTGTTGCCGGTGGGGGGCAGGGTGACTTAATTGCTGGTATTTCTCCATAGCTGAGACTTCAACCCTGAATAACTGTTTCACTAGGGTCAGACAGAGACCAAATGAAAACAAGACAGAACCACTTAGCCCCACCACACCGAACAGGTCCCCAGTTTCTAAGGCCATAGCACTGTACGGGTCCTCAACAGAGCTCCAGGGGAAAAGTCAAACGATGTAAAATAATCATGGGGCAGAATCAGCGGAAAAACTCTAGTAGTATGAATAACCAGAATAGATCAGCTCCCCCCAAGGAAAGATAGGGCAGATGTAACTGAAGATCCCATTCATAAATAGCTGGCTAAGATGTCAGAAATCGAATTCAGAATTTGGATTGCAAACAAGATTAATAGAATGGAGGAAAATTTGGAATTAGAAATTCGAAGAGCAATTCAAAAGTCAGTATTAGAAATTCTAGGAGAAATTCAAAAGTCGTCTCAAGAATTTAACGAATTTAAAGACAAAACCACCAAAGGTTGTGATGCACTGAAGTAAGAATTTGCAGCCCTCAAAGATCTGAAAAATACAGTAGAATCCCTCAGTAACAGAGTTGAGCAAGCAGAAGAAAGGATTTCTAACATTGAAGACAAAGCTTTTGAACGCTCCCAAACTCTCAAAGAGGAAGAGAATTGGAGAACAAAAATGGATCATTCTCTCAGAGAGCTCTGGGATAATTCGAAGAAGGCTAATATCTGCCTCATTGGAATTCCTGAAAGTGATGAACTGGCCTTGCAAGGCACTGAGGCCCTTCTCCATGAAATTATGAAAGAGAATTTTCCAGACATGCCCAGAGATTCTGAAATTCAGATAGCAGACAGTTTCAGAACCCCAGCACAACTCAATCCCAATAAGACATCCCCCAGGCATATCATAATTAACTTCACTAAAGTTAATATGAAGGAGAAAATTCTGAAAGCAGCCAGACGAAAGAAATCTATTACCTACAAAGGGAAGAATATTAGAAGGACTGCAGATCTCTTTGCTGAAGCTTTTCAAGCCAGAAGAGGTGGTCATCGACTTTTAATCTTCTAAAACAAAAGAAATTTCTACCCTGGATCCTGTATCCAGCTAAACTGAGTTTCATTTATGATGGAGAAATTAAATAAATTTCTATTTAAATTTCTATTAAATTTCTAATTAAATAAATTAAATGACATTCATATGTTGAAGAAATTTGCCATATACAAACCAGCTCTTCAGGATAT